>CABHPH010158311.1:0-57601 GCA_902168325.1 Peromyscus nudipes | reverse complement strand
TTTTTTTTTTTGGTTTTTCGAGACAGGGTTTCTCTGTGTAGCTTTGCGCCTTTCCTGGAACTCACTTGGTAGCCCAGGCTGGCCTCGAACTCACAGAGATCTGCCTGGCTCTGCCTCCCGAGTGCTGGGATTAAAGGCGTACACCACCACCGCCCGGCTATTGTTATTCTTTAAAAAAAAGATTATTATTTATTGTTTACTAAAGAAAAATCGATATAAAACTGGGCTTGGGATTTCATGTTTATAGTCTTGCTACTCAGAAGGCTGAAGCAGAAAGATCAAGAGTCCAGCATGTCTTATATAATGAATTCCAGGCCAACAGAGGCTACATAGGAACATACTGATTCAAGAAAAAATGTTAGTGTAAATTATTTTTTTAATGCAATCATTATTCCACTACACATTATCTTTCTTTTAAGAGGTCAAAGAAAATCCTTGTTTCAATTGTTCGAAATCAGAATTCAAAAATAGGGTCCATTGCTTTATTTCTAGTGCTTTGTGTTTTCAGACTGATTGACAGTGTAAGACATTCATATATATGAACTGTATGCAAATGCTCCCTTTCAACCTCAGACCAGGTATTTCCTAATTGTTGGGTATAAATTTTTGTGTCTAAAAATTTAGTTATAAAAACACGATTTTTTTTCTGTTCTGTCATAGTTTATTAATGATGACTAAAAGATGAACAAAAGGAAGTAAAACACATGTCCAAAAACAAAAATGATATGATCTATGTTTTGGAACATCATGAATGTATCCCTGCTAACTAAATTCTGTATAAATAAAGAAACACTCTGGCTGCTAGTCAGTCAGGCTGCAAGATTCTCCCGACCACTATGGCCTGGCTCACTTCCTTCTCCCGCTCACTCCTTACACCCTCTGCAGGACCCATCCACCGCCCGGGGAATGACTCCCGGCACTGGGCTGTACTGGGTAATTTTATGTCAATTTGACACAAGCTAGAGTCACTAGAGAGGAGGGAGCATCAACTGAGAAAATTCCTCTACAAAACTGGGCTGTAGGAAAGACTATAGGGAATTTTCTTGATTAGTGATTGATGTGGGAGGGTCCAGCCCATTGTGGGTGGGCCACTGGGCCACTGCTGGGTTAGTAGCCTTAGGTTTTATTTTTTTAAAAAACATGATTATTGTCTTTATTTATTTTCTAATTAGCATGCAATGCAATGGTTTCATTATGACCTTTTCATAATACTTTGTTCCTATGGATCTGCCTCCCCCAAGTCCTTCCTTTTTCATCCCACTCCCTCTCCTGTTGTTCTTCATTTCACCTCTAGTAATCCTCTTCTGTTTTCATGTAATATGCATTCTATTATCTGCCCCACTTATAATCTATTCTTTCTAACCTTCCCAGTCTTGTGACTAACACACACACACACACACACACACACACACACACACAATATAAACACCTACCACAGAGATTAAAATATTGGATTTGCATATAAAAGACATATTTTTGTTCTTTTCATTTTAGCTTATTTCAATTATAAATTTATAGTGATTTCTAGTTCTATCCATGATTTGAGTTTTCTTTATGGGTGAATTAAATTTCATTGAAATATGTGCAACTCATTTTTATTATCATTATTACTAATTACTGTTAATTTATTATTGAATATACATTTATTTTATTTGTTGATGGCTATCTAGGCATTATCCATGTCTTAACTATTGAGATCAGTGCAAAAATAAACTATGCAAATATGTCTGTAGTAGAATTTGAGTCCTTTGCAGATGTATCCATGAGTTATAGAGCTTGGTTATGTTGTAGTTTTAACCACAGGAGTTATACCACTTTGCATTGCCACCAACAGTGTTTGAGGATTCTTCTTTCTACACATCCCTGCCAACACTGGTTGTTGTTGCTGTTGTTGTTACAGTTTCAATTGATTATATTTGTCTTTTGATAACTTCATAAAAGTAGATGATATGTTCTAACTCCTCTCATCACCCATCCTCTTATTTCCCTCTGACCCCTCTCACTCTCTCCTTCTCTCTGTAGTTCTTGACCTTTTTGTCATTTGTTTTTCATTGTGTTTTGTGACCCAATGAGTTTAGCCAGGACCATCTGAGTGACCATAGGTATGGAATCATAAGGAGCCTGGTAGGATGTCAGTAGGTAGACAAGTCAAGACAATGACTCCCTCTCCCTCAACATGCATCAATAATCGATGATTCAGCAGAGAGTGCTAGGGCACCATTAATTGTTTTATGACTGGGGTGAGATAGTATCTCAAAGGTTTTTTTATTGTGAATATTTTTTTAAAAAATATTTTATTTCACCAGGCAGTGGTGGAGACTGCCTTTAATCCCAGCATTCAGGAGGAAAAAGCAGGTGGATCTCTGAGTTTGAGGACATCCTGGTCTACAGAGTGAGTTCCAGGATAACCAGGGCTACACAGAGAAACCCTGTCTCAAAAGCAAACCAATCAATCAACCAATCAATAAAATATTTTATTAATTCTTTGAGAATGCCATGCAATGTATTTTGAACATATTCTCTTTACCTGCCCCAATTCCTTCTATAACCACTTTTTATGCCCTTCCCTTACTATCAACCCAACTTAGAGTTTCCTTCTTTTTTTATCATTAAGTCAACATTGTGTTTCCCAACTATCATTGAAAATGGTGCCTGCTATGGAATATAGTCAACCTACCATTTGTCATATCATTAAAGAAAATTACCTTTATTTCTCCCAGAAGCTCTCAAATTCCAATAGCTCCTTAGCTAGTGGTGAGATTCTATGCCCATCTTCTGTTGGGCCCCATGAGGCCTGGGTGTGTAACTTCCTGAGCCTAGTTCAAGTTAGGCGACCTGTCCTGGGACATGACTTCCCCATATGAGTGACTCAGCACTACCCGACCTAGAATCGCCTCTGCCTAGTAACTGCTGAGGTGGTATTGTCTCATTGGCCCGCTGTCCTCACCCCATCCCCCCACCACCCCAACCTATATAAGTTCACTCCTGATGCAATAAAGTGAGTTCCTGCTTTGACAAGACTCCCGGCCCAGTGTGCTTCTCTCTGGTGGAATGGGGTGTTTGAGCCATTGACACTCACCATCCCTCTCAGCCCCAGGTAGAGACAGGCTGGACTGGTCCTGCCTCCACCCTACCTGTAGGTCAGATCGACAATCTTCTCTCAGCCATTTAGTAGAATAATAAGATACATAGAGCCTCTCAGCCATTTAGTAGAATAAGATATATAGGGCCTATGACCTACCTAGCCACAGGTTCTTGGTTACTTTATATTACTAGATATGGATTCCATAATAGAGTGGCCAGTCATAATGTGATTGATTATTCCCGTAATGTTCATGTCACTACTATACCAGTGGACATATCTTGCCAGGTCAGTCATGGTTGTATTTCTATGGTTGACAGCCTGATGAGATTGAAATTTCTTTTCTCCTCTACTAGCATGCATATGCACCTTTTGGCACTGTGAAAGCTAGCCTGTAAGGAGGAAGTTTTTGGATGAGTACCAGTTTTTTTTTTCTTCATATTCTATGCCTCAAGTGTGTGATGTCTTTTTTTATTTTTTTTTAAACTTTGGGTTTTTTTGTGGAGGGTTTCTCCGTGTAGCTTTGTGCCTTTCCTGGAACTCACTTGGTAGCCCAGGCTGACCTCAAACTCACAGAGATCCGCCTGCCTCTGCCTCCTGAGTGCTGGGATTAAAGGCGTGCGCCACCACTGCCCGACCATGTGTGATGTCTTTAGCAATAAAGTCTTAGCATAAAGTTCTGGAGGATTGCCAAGAGTACTGGCAATAGCCTGCTCCATGATCACCTATTAACCCTTTAGATCTCTGCATTCTATCTACACTCACTGATATGTCCCCATTAAACCTTACTAAATTCCCAGCCTATATGGATGGGAACTCCAAATGAAACACACAAATCTGAAGATTTAAAACTACCTTCTACAGAAGGAAGAAAATATGTGACATTCATCTTTCTGTGCCTGAGTTATCTCACTCAGACAGTTTATAGCTCCATCCATTTACTTGCAAATTTCATGATTTCACTTTTCTTTTTTAACATATAATTTTATTTTTTAATTAAAATATAATTAAATTAACCCCCTTCCTTTTTCTCCTTCAACTACTTTCATGGTCCCCTGTATTCATTCCTTCCCAAATTCATGATCTCTTTTTTAAAAAAATTGTTATTAGTACATATGTATATGGCTATATAAACACAGTGTGCTTACTTGTATGTGTTTTATTTCAGGGCTGATCACTTAGACTTGGATAATCAACTTGGGGGCTCATCCCTGGGGATGATTAAATGCTGAATAATATTCCATTGTATGAATGTACCACATTTTCATCTTCTAAATAAGCATTTTATTCATTGCTAAGGATGTTCAACATTTTGATGAATACTTACTGGTCATTTGTGTTCCTTCTTTTGAGAACAGTTTATTAAGTTCATTAACCTGTTCATTGAGTATAATATTTGCCATGTTGGTATTTAATTTTTGCAGTTCTCTTTGAATCAATACAGTTTCATGAGAACTGGGAGTCCCAAGAGAATATCACTAATCTCTTCTTAGTATGACTGCTAAATAAACTTACTACCTTCTACCTATACTATAATTACCTGTAATACAGGAGTTATAGTAATAGCTATATTGCAAGGTTTTATGAAAATAAAACAAGCTAAGAATTATTATGTACCCATACAGCCTGAGATTTAGAAAATACTGCATAACAGTTTATTAGATATGAGACCCAAAGATGTGTTGTCTCTACAAAAATAAATAGCTTGATTCATAAATACTATTTCTTTCAGATTTCAAAAGAAAAAAAACTCAGTGATTGTTCTGGTTTAAATATGCAAGGCCCCTCGTTGGCTCATTATTTGAACAGTTGGTCCTCATTTACGGTGCTATTTGGGGGAAATTATGGAAACTTTAGGAGGTGGAGTCTTGCTGGAGGAAGCGTGTCATTTGGTGTGGGATTTGAGAACTGTTAGCCTAGCCCCACTTCTGGTTCCTGCTCTCCTCTTCATATTCCTGTGCGCCAACAGAATGTGGTCCATCATCTTCCAGTTCTTTCCGGCACGCTTTTCCTTTCTGCTGCCGCAACTCCTGCACTCGATCCCTCTGGAACTCTAAACCAGAATAAAGTCTTTCTTCCCCAAAGTGCTTTTTATCAGAGTAATTTTTTTCATAGCAACAGAAAAATAACTATGACAGAAATCACAGACAAAGGGAATACATTTTCAACTTAATTTTCAGAAAAAAGTTGTTTTTTGTTACCAATTTCACATGGAAGGAAACATAATGCAACTATAATAATTAAAAGTAACTCGATGGTATATTTAAATAAAATATATCTTGTCAGCGAATGTTCCTGAAGTGTTTGGAAGTTTTAATGATGTACTGTAACTGATGTATAGACTTAAAATTTTAACCTTGACATAGAACTAATTCCCAATGTGCAAAAGTGCTAATAGCAGGATTGAATAAATTTGGTTTAGAAATAATACTATTTCCAACTGGGTAATGGTGTCATCACAATGCTTGCAATGTACATATGATTGTACTTGTAACTAAGTTCCACTATATTATTACTAGGCAATGCCATAATGTGGGATTATCTGTGTATTTGCTGTCACTGTAAATTAGAAAGTATATCCCTATTATATTTGAAATTTAAAAATGATAAGAAAACACACATAAAAGTTACAGAGAAACTGAATTTTATAAAACCATTTTTCAGTTAGACAGTAAAACAATGTTTTTGTGTTCAATTGCTATAAGTCACGAAAGCACAGAGTTTAAAAAATGGAGAAACCATTACATAAAGCCACAGCTAGTCAAAATTCAGAGAATGACGGATTCTGGGGTACATAGCCTCCAATAATATGTCTGCTGCATAAAGCCTGCAAGACTCAGGGAAGGAACACTGCAAAAGAAGGTGTCTAAAGACTGGAAGAGCCAGAAGAGCAGTATGCCTGCTGAAATGCCGTGTCTTCCATTCAGGACAGGGAAACGGCATCCATGAAGTCTTAAACATATGGTAGGCTAAACAGGATTTGGACAAAGAAAATACATGTCTGCATGTCTGCACAGACTGGAGAAATATCACCAGGTACCACCCCTAGACGAAGAACTACAGGCAATGAATGACTCCTGAGAGCAAGAATCAGTCTTCTTCAGGGATGAGTTCCCTAATTGGTTATCCAGTACCAAGTCATCATCCCTAAAAGCATAGACATCCGAACAACATTAAATAGATTCATCAGGTTGTATTTGCATATTTATATGTACGTATACATGTAACAGTAGTAAAGAAAAATTTTAAAGTAGGCTGTGAAGTCAGGGATGTATGAGATTAATCTGGAAGGGATTTGGGAGTGGAGTGATGGTGAATATCATCAAAATATAGATTATGCATACATAAAATTCTCAAAAAGTTAATATACATAGTATATTTTTGATGAAATATGTAGGCTGGCAAGATACCTCACTGGATGGAAGTGTTGGCCTAGAAGCTTGATGACCTGAGTTTGATCCCTTGATCTCACAAAGTAGAAGGAGAGAATCAATTCCTGATTTTGTCTCCTGACCTCCACAACAGTGGTGCTCGTGGATTTGCACATACAAACACATAGAGGCCCCTACACACACAATTCAAAAAATGAAATATGTGAACAATTGTGATTACTCCTCCATGACTAGACATATAAAATTTATTCCAAATTATTTGATTATGACCATCTCTTGCTTCCTGTTTAATTCATTGAACCTAGATTTCTTGCTTCATCTTTACCCATGCAGCTGTCATTTAACTTTTTTTTTTTTTAAACTGGATCTGATGGATGTCTGAATTCCATCTTTGGCACAGAATAGCTCTTGCATAACTAAGTGATTTAATAGTCCATGTTGAACTGTTTCTGCTTCATCATGTGTGCATTAAAGAAACATTTCCTGATTGTCAATAGCATTAAGGAATATGGTTAAGATGGTGTTTTTAAAAGCCCCACAATGATATTGGGAAGATTAATATACATCACAGAAACACTAGACACCGATTAAAAGGCAACAAATCAGTGAGCCTATGATTGTGTGGTATAATCAATATGCATAAGAACTAGGAGAGTGGAAAATTAGGGAGAATAATCTGAGGTGTAATTAGATCTAATTACATTTTGAGATAATAACCCTGATCATACCCTGGTGATCCCACATGAGTTGTTTGAGGTTATGAGAATTTGGTTCTCCTGTTATACACACAGGTTGAGAACATCCCTACAAAGGATGAGCTGACTTGACAGTATTCTTAGCATTATTTCACTCATTGTGGCTAGGAATTGACAACATTTTGAGTTTTGGGTGCATGGTCTACCCATATTTTATGTTTTTTAAGTACTAAAATAGGTCAGATAAAAATGTTTGGGGAATTATAGATGAAAATAATTCTTTTTTTTTTTTTGTTTTTTGAGACAGGGTTTCTCTGTGTAGCTTTTGTCTTTCCTGGAACTCACTCTGTAGTCCAGGCTGGCCTTGAACTCACAGAGATCCACATGGCTCTGCCTCCCAAGTACTGGGATTAAAGGCGTGCACCACCACTGCCCAGCTATTTGTCTACTTTTAACATTGAATTGGAAAAAGTAGATTAAAATGTATTTCTCATGTTAAGTGCCACCTGTATAGGAAACCAGAAGCTCATAGTTATACACATGAAAATTTTAAATTATATTGAACAGCAATAAATAAAATAACTCCAAAAAACTAAGTTGCTGCCTTTTCTCTCTCTTTCTAAAATAGAATTCCATGTGTATTTAACTCTAAAGTAACCAATATTAGCATGCATGCTAGAGTCATAGATGCCTATGGAGTAAGACTTCTGTTAGAGACATATAGACATATGGTTTCATTTAGAATTTAATTTTATTAATTTTGCTCCTCTTTAATATTATAATACTAGATTATCAGTATCTACATTTATCAAAAGAACTGAAATATAGTAAAGTGATATTTAAACATTATTTCTATTTTTATATAAAGGAAACCAAACAAAATCAAAATGTTCTTTTACATTATTGAATTGTATGTATAGAGATTTGCCTTATTTCTGAAAAAACAGTTTGGGCTTATTTTTCATTTGTCTCAATTGTTTATGTTTTAATACTTTCATTAGTGATATGCAAGGTGATAGTTCCATAATTGCTCTATCTGAGCATAACTTAAAATGTAGCTCAGATGATTGGTAATGCGCTATTGTTATTTCAAATTGTTTGGTTTATAATATGATTACCATCTTTCAAGTCCACTGTCCATTTTCACTTTGTAATTCCCCTGCTCATTTGCATATTGAGTTTTTAATCCCAATTAATTTAGATACTAACTTTCTTAATTATCTCAAGTTGCTATTTGTCTTTGTTTTATTATATTTATTTTATTTAGAAGGATTTAATTTTATATAATCTAACTTGGAAGATAACTTATTCTATAAACAGCTTGTTTCCCTTGAAAAAAATAAATATGTCTTCTACCAAAGTATTCTATTAGGTAAAAGTTAAAAAGATGGTTCCACAAACAAAAAGTTGCTTACGTTTATATTTTAAAGTTGAAAACATCCACAAACTTCTGGGCTTGATGCAGGCAACAGTTACAGAGGAGCAGGTCCACTTTCCACAAATGTTAGAGACTTACCAATTAGTGAACAGGCCAGTAAGCATAAAGACAAATGCAGGAGGCCACATCACAGAACACACTTGACAAATGCACTCAGTACCGTGTGTTTGACAATGCTTCAGGGTAGACCCCTAAATTTCCTCTAACATATTCTGTGAAAGCAGTTTAGTGTGGGTGATAATGGGTCTCACCCCAGTTCCCAGATAATGATTTGCTGCTAAGAAATGGAGGCGGACTACTGGATATTCAAGGAGAATTATAGGGTTTGCAAGCCAGAGCTGACACTTAACAGGTTTCTCTCGATAGGGCCACGGTTTCATCTTTTTTGAGCATGATGCAGTTGCATGACTCGGTTAGTTTAAAAGCCTATAGTGACGCTTCAGTGTCAGTATAACTGTAAATGAAATATTAATGAATGAAACATATTCAGTTGTAATAACTAAATCTATCTATGATTTCACAGAAAAGTGACTCAAAAAACAGCATTCGCGATTGCAAAAGGTGCAAGGTTACGTATCCAACACCTATTTAGTTTTTCTATTAAATAAAATTGTGTCCCTAATTTCACTTTTATGACACAGAATAACTTGCATGAGGCTTAGTTAGTATATGTTAGTAGGAATTTATAAATAAATAATTTAATGTACAATTTTGATCACATTAAATTTTTAGGAGATATATTTTACAATGGATCCCAGGACAGGCATTGATACTTGGTTATGTAAAGGATTCTAAAAACTGAAGTTATAAGGAATTTTGTGAGACAGCGTCTCATTCCAAACTTAGCTGTGAAAATAAAGGATTGTTACGGGAGGAAATTAGGATGGAAGCTCACAGAAAAACAGATGAATCATGGACTGTGCCAGTACATTACATGTGAGAATTCTGTGTGCGCCTGCTCTGTATTTTCCATCACACACTTGTATCTCTAAAACACCACCTTTAATTTTTAAGGAAAAGATGGGGTACTAATAACATAAATTTCAAAATGCATTCCGCTTTTCAAGTATGACTGACTTAGATCTCCTTTTCTGATGCTTTGATACATGGCTTCTTCTCGTAAATACCCTGTTCCCCTCCTGCTCACTTCTTATTGCTCCTCTTTTGCCATTGCTGCCTTTGCTTCAACATATTACCCCTACTTTCCTTCTTTGGTTTTTAAATGCGTTGACTGCTTGAAACCTGCCAAGAGTCAAGAGTTCAAAGTGGTATGTATTAAATATAAATGCATTTGCAACTCCTGCCCTTAACTTACAGGACGTCACCATCGAAAGAAAGAATATTGTACTTGTAGAAACTGTCCTCTCTCACAGGGACTCCGTAGAATGCCTTGTTTTGACTCCTGGATGCACGTGTTGGATGATGGGACATGGTGGTCAGTGCTGTGTTACATTAGCAGTTATAGTTCCTGACACTGGTTCTACCTCTTCCTGTCAAGCCATCCTCACTATGAAGATTTGTAACCTTGTTCAAAGAAAAGAATTCAAATGTAGGAATTTCGGCAATAGAAGAGAACTTTTAAAAAATATCAGTGAGAATCAATCTAAGAATCTATCTTTAAAGCAAACCCTGAATATGAAGATATATTCCTTGTGAAGAATGTTGAGAATTGGGCATGCTTATTTCACACAAGAAATCTCAATAAGACAAAATTGTAAATGTTTATTCCATTGTTAGAATTGTACTGTTTTCCAACTTTTTTTTATTGATAGACACAATGTGTGTTTTTATTAGTACACTCCCCAATCCCTCCCTTCTAATTCTTCTGTATCATTTCCACTATGATTCCTTCCCAACCTCATATGTTCTTTTGGTTTTACTTGTTTTTAACCCACTGAATCTACTCAACATTGCCGGTATGTATAAGTCATCTACTGACATATAGGTAGCCTCCCTCTTAGGCATATCTACCTTGAAAAAAAGCTGACTCTCCTTCTCCAAGTGTCCATCAATTGCCCCATAGGTCTTCAGCCATGGGTGGGACTTTGTGACCACCTCTCCCCTTCTGGCTGTGGTTTGTTCTGGCCTGTTTCTGTGCTGGTCTTGTGCATGCTGTTATAATCACTGTAAATTAATATGTGCAGCTTCCCTGGTGTATCCTGAAAATATTGTTTTGCTGGAGTTACACACCTCCTCTGTTTTTACAATCTTTTACCCCTCCCTCTGTGATTATCTCTGAAACTTAGGAAAGGGACACACAAGATGTAGTCTTATCTAGAGCTGAAATACCCTGCAATCTTATTCACTTCACCTTGACCAGTTGTGAATTTCCATTTTAATTGTTATATGCTGTTAAAAGAAGTTTCTTTGATGAATTTATTTAATACTATGATGACTTAACAAAAAAAATTAGTAATTGATTCTGCCCTGGGACCTATGAAAAATCTAGTCTCTGGTTCCAGGCCCCAATAATAGTGCCAGGCATGAGTGTAATCTTTTGGAGCATGCTCTAAATCCAAGAAGAAAATGGATGGTTACCCCATGACATTCTTGCCACTATTCTACTACTGAGCATCTCTTGCCAGCATGGCTGTTGTACTTTGCAGCTTAGCAAGATTAATGATTAATTTTCCTTTCTAGTAATTGCATAGTATCTTCCAGTACTTTGAAAGACAGCTAACAGGGGTGAAGCTTCCTGACGAGTAAAAGTTTGATTTCTCTGTATCCAATGGCTCAGATATACGATGTTTTAAGCAATAGGGTTTCACTATCAATTTCTGAAGTGTAATCAAGAGTAATGATTTGGGACCTATGGTACCCCACTGACCAAAACTCAAAAAGAGGAAAAATATTTCTGACACCAGGCTTTTCGTTTGGTAGCCTATGGTCTCTAGAAGGGGTTTTATCCCATATCCCTATTATAGGATAAGTTCTTTTAATGTGTGTGTGTGTGTGTGTGTGTGTGTGTGTGTGTGTGTGTGTGTGTGTGCTTCTACAGTAGTAGATTTCCTTGTGACTTTCTCAAGATCTTTAGAGTTAGTTATTCCTCTCAATACTCCTCCCTCTACCCTGTCCTACCATCTCCTTCTCCACTCAGCTCTTCCTGATTTGTTGTTCTCCATCTCCCTATTTACACCAACTGTGCTCTATCTCCCCTTTCTTGAAAGCCTGTCTCAGTGGTTATGTTCCAGTGCCCTGATATCCCTGAGTACTGTAATATAGATACATGTCTCCAAATACTGAAATTCAGCATCCACACAAGATATAGAGCATGTGTCTTTCCGTATCTAAGTTACCACACTCAAAATGATTACTTCCATATCTATCCATTTGCCTACAAATTTCAAATTTTCATGTTTCCTCAACAGCTGAATAAGTTTCCTTTGTGTGAATGTACCACAGTTTCATTATTAATTCATCAGTTGATGGACATCTCGGTTGTTTCTATACTCTGTATAGTATATTATAAATAAACCAGCAAAGAATACAGATGAGAAAGTATCCTTATAGTAAGATGTAGAGTCATTTGGAGGTATGACAGAGAGTGGAATAGCTGTATGACATGGAAGATGTATTCCCAACCTTTTGAGAAACTTCCACACTGGTTTCCATAGTACCTATATCAATTTTGACTCCCCCTTCCCCAACTTCCATTACCTCATCTATCAATATTTGTTTCCTTTTTATTTTTACATTTTTATAATGTTTTTCCTCTCTCCAATTAATTCCCACCTTGCAATTTATTGAACTCACTGAACTTCTCTCTCTCTTTTTTTCTCTCTCTCTCTCAAAATGAAAGTCAAAACAAATTATCAAAAAACTAACAAGAAAAAAGATACTCAAAAAAACCAAAGATAAACAAAAGCCCCCCTCCCAAGACCAAACAAACAAATATGGAGTCCATTTTAGTGTTGGCCACCTACTTCGGGGCATAGGGCCTCCCTTGAAAAGTGATTGATATATACAATGACACTCCATTGGAGAAAACTTACTTTTTTCTAAGAAGCTTCTTGGTTAGGGGTGGGACTTTCTGTCCACATCTACCTTCTTAGTGCTAGATTTTCTGGTGTGATCCCGTGCAGGTTATGTGCAAGCTACTAAAGTCTCTGTGAGTTTGTATGTGCATCATCCCTATTGGGTTGGGAAGACGCTGTTTCATTGGAGTTATCTATCGCCTCATCTATGGCTCTTACAACCATTCTGCATCATCTTCGACATAGATCCATAAACTATGAGAAGAAATGTTTGATGAACACATCTCTTTCAGGACTAAGTGTTCTCATTCTCACTCTCTGCACATTGTCCGTGTATGGGCCTCTGTGCTCTTTCCCATCTCCTGAAAGAAATAGTTCCTCTGATGAAGGCAGAGTGATGTATTATCATTGCACTGCTGTTCCTTTAGCCGTATAATACTAGTAGGTTTTCCCCTAGGCCAATGACCTATGTAGTTTCAGATTGTCAGCCATTTTAGCAGTGGTAGGTATGAGTTCCACTTCATGGAGAAGCTTCTTAGAACATACACGTATATGAAACAATTCTAAATGGAGTCACCATATAATGGTGGAAACAATTCCCCAACTAGACATTTAATGCCACCAAGTAAAATCTCCAGTGCCAGGAATTGATTAGATCTTGTTGAGTGATTGGGCTAAAGGAGTATCATGAACCTTCCTCAAAATATCACAGGCAATTGCCAAAGCTATTGATCATTCTCCACAACCTGATAGTAAGGCTTTATTACTGAAGGTAACACTTTTTTTTAATGTCATCTAACAAAGAAAAGTTGAGCTGGTGCACAATTAGAAGCTTTAGTCCTACTGACTAACATTTATGATGCTGGACTGTACTCTGAAAACTACCATAAGAGCATGAAAATCATCAATATCTCCCAGCTGCCAACTCTGCGACCTACAACAGTGACCTACCTGCAAGATATACTGGTGCAATAATGGCACAAATGTTATGGGACTATCTTACTTTAATAAGATTATATTTAAGGCCCACTCCATGAGATGGAACCCATAACAGACACTGCTAAAATGGCGAAGATTCTGAGACCACATAGGTCATGTGACTATGGGAAAATCTACTATTATTATTCTGCTAAAGAACATAGCAATAAAATTATTCCTAATGACATATTGTTATTCCCATAGAACAGAATCTTTCTCAACCCTCACCAGAGAAGCTTCTTTTTTTTTCTTATAAGCAGTTTACATTTATTTGCTGCTAACTGTCGTCAAATACACTTCAAACACAGCAGAAGCTAGAGTTTGTTTGTAGGGTGGTGGCACTGCTTGCCAATATACAGATGGTCCATGAAGAGTAACTTCAAACTCATCCTCAGGCTGAGGTCCAGCTCCAGGCAAACAACTGATGGGCAGAACCGTTCCTTCTGGCTGTCAGGAATTACTCCTTGTTCTCATACTTGTGCTTTATGTGTTTCCACAGCTTCCGCTCGTTGAGGTTCTCATAGATCGTGTCTGCGCCCTGGTCGAAGGCGCGCTCGAAGAAAAGGGCGCCCACTACTATGGTGAGGGTGAAGGTTGAATTCCTGCGGAGCAGCAGGGAGTACAAACGCGAAGTGATCAACGGGCACCATGTCGCCTCGCTACTGAACTTGCTTTACTGAGTCCGAGAAGCTTCTTATTGCATTAGATGGGAATTAACACAGGGAGATACAACTGAACACTGTGCAGAGTGAGAGACGTCATAGCTTTCAGTCCTAAATGCAATATCTTTATCACCCGAACCTCAAGGCTAAGGGATCTATGTGGAAGAGGAGGAAGAAATATAGTAAGAGTCAGATGTGATGCATGACTCCAAAGAAACAGTGTCTTCCAGTCACAACAGGACTGATGTACAAATGAGCTCACAGAGACTGGCAGCATGCACAAGACCTGCCTGGGTTCAAGGCAGGTGGGGCCCCTGCACTAAGTGGTGAAGGTAGACATGGTGTCCTACCACTAACCAAGAAGCTACTTGTAATTGATACTACTGGGAAATGGAAGATAAGTTTTCTCTGGTGGAATGTCACTGGGTTTATCAAGCACATTCCAGGTCCTGCTCCATATCTAGGCCAACACAAAATGAACTCTATGTTGTTTGTCTGGTTGGTTGGTTTTGTGGGTTTCTGGTTTCAGTGTGTTTTATTTTCATGATTTTATGTCTTATTGCTTTTTTTGTTTGCTTTTATTTTTATTTTTGTGAATTTGTTTTCTTGAGAGAGAGAGAGAGAAAGCATATAGTTGAGGGAAGGAAGATAATGAGGATCTGAGAAGAGTTCAGGAAGGAGAAATACATAATCAAAATATACTGTATGAAAAAAATTAAAGAAAAAAGAAAAGTAAATGTGACTCTTTATATTTTAACTTTTAAATTGTGTTTATTTTGAGGATCCTTTCTCCCATATTCTTCACTACGATTTTTAAAACAGAGAGTTGGTCTTGCAGACAATACCAACTGAATCCACTGTATAATCATCATACAAATACAATGGAGTTTTATAAACTGAACTTAGCAATACATTGCTTATGGAATGAAATGCAACAACTTGCTGTGTTTTTTATATTCAAGACAAACACAAACAATGAGACTGGGCATTTACAGCTACCCCAATAATTTATTAGAGAGAAAACTCTGAGAATATTTTTATATATAAAAAAATATAGGTCAGCCAAATGGTAGAGAAACTTAGGCCAAATGTTATAGAAATGAAACTAAATTATTTTGAAAATACAATTATCCTTAAGGAGATTTAACAATTATTTTAAGGAAATTAATGTGCATGTTAAGCTGTTCCTTTTTAATCATCAATCTTAAACTTATGTAAGTTTACTTATGTAACTAAATTATGCACCACAATTTACATGTATGTAGAGTACTTACATATGTATATCTGTATGAGTAACATTCATCCACATTTTCAAAGTATAAATATTTTCAAGCTGTTCATTCGAAGCACATCTACATGTGCTCAACATTAGACCTTATTCCAAGATTGGCACAATTGACAGATAGAAACCCAAGTTGGCTAAAAAGGAGAGTATTTGATAACCCTAAGATGATATTATCTAACTTTCTAAATGTGCAAATATCATGTCTCAGTTCATTTAATTTTTCTACATCAATTTTTCTTTTCCTTATGCTTCACACTCCCTTAAAATTTTTATGTTTAGTGCTGTTACCACTTTTAAGTGTGTCATTAGTGTGAAAGAGTAACTTTAGTTTCTCAAAATGTCAGAGTCTGGATTTTGCTTATTAAAATAGGATCCATTACCAAGAGTAATTCAGAGACATTAAAAGCAGTGATTTCCTATAAGTTCTAGTATCTGATTTGATAATCACCATATATGAATGAGCTAATTAGAGGAAACCAAATAAACCTGGAAACAGTGACCATAAGTAATCATCAATATCACCGAACTACAAACCTAGTAACCCACAGCAGTGACCTGCCTGCAAGATATACTGGCACAGTCCTATCACAAATGTAGTGGGTGTAACCAGCTAATTTTTGATTGGATTTAAGGTCTATTAAATGACATGGAACCCATATTTGACACTATTCAAATGGCCAAGAATCTGAGACTACATGAGTCAAGGTATAAAGACAAAATGGATTGTCCTTCATAGATGACACCTTACATTCATCTTATTAGCTATCTTTCTATACCTCTCCATTATTAATTTAATTAAATTTATTTTTATCACATAAAAATGTTAAGTTTACATATACAAATGGGGCAATTTGATATTTCAATCCATTTGTAGTTTAATATTTAAATAGTGTTAAACATTTCCTGTTTTCAGCACTAGTCAGTTCCTTTTGGCTACAGCACTTAGAATCTTTTCCTCCTTGACTTGGAAGCACATAGTCCTTGCTGTTATCTGTCTTCATGCCACTGAACAACAGCAGCTCAGAAGGTTTTGCTCTTTCCTGGTTGTAACTTAGTAGCCATTACTGAATCTTTCCCAATCCCTTACTCCACTTGTTGCTAAGGGTCTAGGAATCAACATTTCAGTTTCTATCAGGTCAGCCTTTTAAATTCTATCTATGAGTGAGACCATGATACAACCTTCTAATTCTGCCTTTTAACATAATAATGTCCAGTTCCAATCATGCTATCCCATGAGACACATATTCTTTTATGTGGCTTAATGACATTCTCCTACGTATTGTAACCGATTTTCTTTATCCTTTGATCTATTGTGGGGCACAGGTTGTTTTTATTTCTGGCTTCTGTGGCAGTGTTGTATTGCACACAAAATCAAGGAGGGCTCTTTGAGATAGTCACTTCATTCTCAGGGGCAGATAAACAATTCTGGTATTGCCAGGTCATATGGTAGTTCTATTTCTGGTTCTTTGAGGAGCCTCCATGCTGTTTTCCATTATGTCTTTAGTCATTCACATCCCATCCTTAGGGTGCAAGTCTTTCCTTTCCTCCAGATCCCTGCCAGTGTTGCTTGCTACTTAATTGTTTTGCTACTGGCCATTCTTACTAACATGAGGTGATCGGCATTTCTTCAGTGGTTAGTGATACTGATGGTGTTTCATTTGCCTGTTGGCCATTTGTACATCTATTTCAGAGAAATATTCCAGTTAGGTCTAATGCCTATTTTAATGGATCATTAATACTAATTTGTTTCTAGTGTTTAGAGTTGCTTACACATTCTGAAGATGAACCTCTTATTAAATACATGTATTGCAAATATTCTTTTCTATACTTCAGGTTGTTTCTCAACAATGATAGTTCCCTTTGCTGAGAAAAAGCTTTCGAGTTTCATGTAATCCAATTTGTCTGTTTTAGCTGTGGTTTTCTGAGTCTGAAGTGTGTGGTGTCTTTACAATACAGCCTTAACCTAAAATTCTGGCAGGCATCAGGAATGATGCAATAGCCTATACTGTTTGGAGAGGCTCATGGGGCCCACACCCCTTGCAAGAACTCAAAGGGAGTTCCTTCACCCTCATCTCTCTCGAAGGACATGGGGTTTTATGTGAGTTTGACTCCTGAGAAAAGCATCATCCTCCCATGTAGGGTAACTCCAATAAAACTATATATTATATAGTTTAAGAAATTTTATAAAATAGAACTTTCTCTATGTCTTTAATCATTGTTAATTGATTTAGCAACTGGCAGAAGATGTGGTCTAATTTCATTTCTCTAAATATGGATACATTTTTCCAGGGCTATTTATTGAGAAAGGTGTGCATTCTCCAGTGTTAATTCCTGGCACCTTATTTTAATCTAGATTCTTTACTGTGTTCTGTTAGTCTGGTTTGGAATTCTGGAGGGTAATATTCTGAGAAACATACAATTGTAATGTATTATGAAGTCCATTAATATGATACCTTCTTTGTTCCTTCAGTTAAGATGATTTTAGCTATTCAGGTCTTGCTATAATTTCATGAAATTCCAACAGACATTTTTCTAGTTTGATAAAGAATACCATTTGTGGATTTTACTGAAAACAGAATGCCTTGTGTCATATAGATATTTTGATGGCAATTATTCTTCTACTTAATGAACTTGAGGTGTGTGTGTGTGTGTGTGTGTGTTGTGTGTATGTGTGTGTGTATATACTTGTGCATACATTTCAATGTTTTACACATTTTTTATACTAAACACTGGTGAAATATATTATAATTTTAGTTGTGTAGCTATCATAACTAGTCTTGCTTTATGACGGTTTCATGCAATTCACATTGATATATAGTGATGCTACTGATTTTTCACGTTTAATTTTTAGTTACAACTGAATAATGACTAGTTCTAAAGTAACAACTTTACTGATTTTCTCCTTTGATGACATTATACATGTATACAATGCAGTTTTGATTACTCTTTCCTTAACCTATTATAACATCACTTTCATCAATATCAACCCACACTGTACCCTAAAAGTACCTCTCTCAGATCCATGAATTTTGGGTGTGCTTTATGATCCATTTAGCTTATCCAGAGATGTCTGCATCACCACTGGATTGAGACTATTCATTAGAGCCTGGTGGGGTCACAGTGGTTCCACAGCTGAGGGCATTGATTCCCATCTCCTTGAATCCATCATAGTCGAACTGTTTAGCAGTGAGGGAGAGAGGTTCGCTGATCTCCTAGTCCATCCAAGCTTGACCGTTCGTTATTCATTAGCCACTCATATTTCTTCTGTGGAGACTTTTATTCAGATCTACAATATATTTTTTAAATTGGTTTGTTTCCCTGATGTTTAGATATTTGAGTTCTTTGTGTATTTTGTATATTAATCTCCTCTCAGATGTGTAGCTGGCCAACATTGGCTTTTTCTGTGATCTGCCTTTTCACATGGTAAGCTTTGTCTTTTGCTATAAATAAGCTTTTTAGTTTCACAAGATCCCACTTGCCAGTTCTTGCTCTTATTCCCGAAGCAAATGGAACCCTATTAGAATGCCCTTGCCTGTTCCTACATCATGTAGCATAGCTCTTACTTCTCATCTAGCCATTTTGGATTTCATGCTGAGTTCTTTACTCCATTTGGAGTTAAATTGTGTGCAGAGTGATAGGTATGGTTCCAATTTCATTATTTACACGTGGACATCCAGGTTCCCCTGCAGCATTTGTTGAAGACACTGTCTTTCCTCCAGTGTCTATTTTTGGCATCTTTGTCAAAATCAGGTGGCTATGATTATATGGACTTAAAATCTAGGTCTTCTATTCTATTCCATTTTCCTATGTGTCTGTTTTTGTGTTGCTCCCACGCCTGTTTTTGTATGTTAATTGTGTATAGACAAATTTCTAAGTGGTCTTATTAAATAAAAAATATGGAGCCAAATATAGGGGTGAAAGCCTTAGAGATCAGGGAAATGGGAATAGCCACCAGCCACCCTTACCTCACCAGCTCTGCAGCTTCCAAATTCAAGCTACTTCCTGTTTTACCCTCACCTTTATTGCCTTGCTGTTCTGCCCTCTCATTGGCTCTTAGCCCAGCTACCTCACTTCCTTGTCACTGCCTGTCTGTACAGACCTCCAGGTCTCTATGGTTGGTACTGGGATTAAAGGCATGTGTCACCACGCTTGGCTACGTTCCCTAGTATGGCCTTGAACACAGAGAGACCCTGTCTGCTAAGTGATTGGATTAAGGGCATGTGCTACCACTGCCTGACTTCTGTGCTTACTTAAAATGGCTTGCTATTTCCTCTGATCTCCAGGCAAAGTTTATTAAAGCACAAATAAAATATTATCACCACAATTGTGTATACTGTCAGTCTGAGTAAAGTGTTGATTAATTCTGGGAGTTTTCTGGTGGGATCTTTAGATTCTTTCATGGACAGCTAGAAGAATAACACAAGAAAAGGAAATAAAAAGCATATAAATGGGAAAAGAAGAAGTCAAAGTATCCATGTGTACATGGATACCAAATATAATATGATGCTTTGAACCCCTAATTTTGTGTCTTCAAGTTGGAATTTCTGTAGAAACTAGGAAACTAGCCAATGGGAGGAGAATGTCTTAAGGGAGGAGTAATTAGTAAATTTAGTTAATATGACAGCAGGTATGAGGAATACTGGGAATTCAAAGAAATAAATAAAATGCAGGTATGAGAATAGGGGAGTTGAGATGATGGAGGTTAACCAAAGTGAAAGGGATATGAAAAAGTCATACAAAAACCTAATCAAATATAGATAATTTATTTAAAATCATTGCTTCTTCATTATTGGTTCAAAAATGTCTACATGGTTAATAATCTCTAGGGGAATTTGAAACAGCTAACCACTAACAAAGCTTTTAACACTTGAAGAAGCTGGCTAATTAAATTTATTTCCTGAAAAATACTCACGGAATTTATAGAACTGTATGTAGATATAGTTTAAACACATTTTTCAAATACTTCCATATTTTAGCTTTTTTAAAATACGTGCTATACTCCCTTAAAATTTTAGGAAACAAGCTTGAAAACCCAAGTTGTGATAGAAAATTTTGTTGTTTTGGGGTGAAAACCTGTAAGAATAGAAAATCTATAGTTTTGAGTGGCACGTAGAGACTGCATTGAACATGTGTTTTTTTTTCCTGTGTTACTTACTAGGAAAACACAAACCTGTATGGGCAAATTGCAGAAGAGAATCATTGCAAAAGAAATAGCATAGCTGATGGAAATTCCCAGGGATAGATATAATGCAGATATGGAAATGCAAGTTAGCAGAGACATGCAGGCCAAATCATTACCCACCATATGAGCCTGTGCTAAGCCTGGGTAGATGAAGACTCACAAGGATGGTTATTACCACAGTCTAACCAAATGGATCAGAAAGACAGTTGAAATCACTATATGGAAGGCTTCTCTTGCCTTCTTAAATCTGCCAGTCATGGTTTGTGCCACATAGCATTCAGGTCTAGTTGCAGACAGCCTAAGACAAGTTTATATTAACTTATTCATTCAGAATAGACATTGAGTACTTATTATTTTTATATGATATTCTTGAATTGGTTAAGATAACCCACAAAATAGTGGTACCAATTATTATAAGTACACAGTAGGGAAATGTGAATATAACTTTTGCTTTCAATCTTGCCCAGAGTAAACAGGCTTTGTAGTGCTAACACTAGGTCAAGGGAATCATTATAGCTGAGCCTAAACCCAATGCACTATCTGAAGGTGATATTTGGAGCTACCGTAACCTCCTCCATTTTTTCTTTCTTTCATATTGTGAATATTGTTGAATAACCTCAATATCTAGTTTTCCTATACATGTGCCTAAGTGAACACCATCATTAAAATTAAAATACAACACGATCATATAAAAATTCATAATAGATAATTTTAAACTACATCAAGTTGGTAATTTGGTTCTTGACTTTCCCAGCAACTTACCCTCATAAGTGGCATTGTATACTTACGTATACACTGAATATTTATAATCTTCCCAAATTTTAGGCATTTCTTTGACCTATCAAGTTTTTCTTTATGACAAGTGGACAGAAAATGACACAGAAAAATTTCCAATGTAGCATAAAAGTGTCTTTAAACACACTAGCATTTTTTGATAAACTCCTTTTGAAAAATATAAATTTGATATGTATATCGAGATATTCATTAATCACAAATTGTTTACATTGCATTTTTTATTTCCAAGCTGTGTCTGTCAACCGTACTTTCTTATTGGTTTTTAAATACATTAAAACACTTGGAAAAAAACACCTCAGTGTGGCCACCTTTATTTTCTTTCTCCTCTTTCATTGGGATTTTATCTTGGTTTTAGCTAGCCAGTAGTGTAACTTTTCTATAATGCTACCTCAATTATTTCAGTGTGTTCTTGTTTACATCATTTTCTATGAGTTAGTGAGGACACAAATCCTGCTGCTACTGAACAATAGGTAAACAGAGCTCTAAAGAAAGTTATCTCTGTGTGTGTCTCTGTCTCTGTCTGTGTCTCTGTCTCTGTCTCTGTCTCTGTCTGTCTCTCTTCATAAAAATGGAAGCTGTAATGACAGCTCTGATCCGCACCTCTATGATCAAGGGTAGTTGGCTATCATGTCCACATTCCAAATACTAGACGGGAAAGGGAAATACATGATTAGTATATTCTCTTATGTTATCAATATATCAACAATGACATTATCCCATGTAACTGCATTGAGAGAACTGTGCTGGTTTGAATGAGAATGAACCTTATGAGCTCCTATACCTGAATACTTGGTGTCCAGTTGGTGGGACTGTTTGGAAAGGGTTAGGATGGGTGAACTTGTTGGAGGAAGTTAACACCGGCTTTGAGGTTTCAAAAGATTTATGTGATTCCCAGTGTTATATCCCTCTACTTCCCACTTGTGGATCAACAGGTAAGCTTGCAGCTGTTCCTGCGACATTCCTTTGCTCTGCCATCATGGACTTTAACCCTCTGAAAAAATAAGCCTAAGTTAAACACTTTCCTTTATTAGTTGTTTTGTACCTAGTGTCTTATTTCAGCAATGAAAAAGTAACTAGGACACTTGGAAACATTGATCTTGGCTTTGTAGATGCATAAGAAATAATTGGAAGTTGGAGTTTCTAGAACAGAAATTGGAAGGTGAGGGATGTGTAGCAGGTTTTTGTTTCCATCCATCTCAGTGATCATGGCTGTCAATCTAAATTTAGCATGATCTTTATCTTGCTCTTACAGCATTTCTAGGTAATAATTACACATTTATTCTCTTCTAGAAATGTTCTCTTAGCTTGACTTCATGCCTCAGGAGTCATATTATTTCCTCTGGTTTCTCTGTAAGATCTTTGCAAATTCATTTTCTTCTACCCTGGAAGTGCTAGAGTTCATCACACATGACACCAGACGTCTCTTTTTCTTTTTTATTACTTTATGCCCATTAAAAATTATTCTGTCTTTGACTTCAAACACCACATGCAAGAAAAATGCTTTCCCAAAGTATTTTCTTCTCTTTTCTCCCATAATTTATGGCACCATTTGAGTATTTTAAAATGTCCTTTATGACAATAATGAAACTGACGTGCTTCTGGGTTGAGTAATGCTATGTCTGACACAAATTTGGTGGATTTGAGAATTTGAGTCATTAGAGTGATTGGTGTTATGTAAAAAAGAGGGGAAACAATGAATTCAGTGTCTGACTTATGAATTTAAAGTGCTGACAATCTAGGTAAAATCTTCATTTTCTAAATGTTATTCAGAAAGATGACTACGTGCACACCTAGGAATGATCACTAAAAACTCAGTATATGTAAACATTTGCAACAGAGGGAGTATTAAGTAAGAAAAAGGCAGAGTTTCTCTAAGATTATTCTTTTGGGTGCTTCTGGCCTGGCCACATTACCTGTGACAGGCTAAAGTCTGTCACCAAATGGCCATTGGATGGAAAACTCATATCAGTGCAGACCTCCATGAACTTTTTTACATTTCCCTGGAGTATTATCTGCAGAGTATTAGGTATCTTCCTCTTTGTGTGTAGGAAAAGTATTTCTCCTCTGTAGTGTGACATCATTCTCTCTGCCGATGATCATGTCTTAAAGAAATCTTAATTTGTTGGGCAGTGACGCATGCCTTTAATCCCAGCACTCGGCAGGCAGAGTCAGGTGAATCTCCGTGAGTATGAGGCCAACCTGGTCTACAGAGCAAGATCCAGGACAGGCACCAAAACTGCACAGAGAAACCCTGTCTTGAAAAACCAAAAAAAAATTAATTTTATATGATTCATCTGAGTTTCTTTAAATGAATTTTCAGGATAAAACCAGATTACTGAAATGCATAGTTTTCTCACCGGAATGTACTGAGTATTTTCCACATACTTTCTATTTTTTTTCATATTTAGATATGAAAATTGACCTTTAGTGTCACATTTTTTCGACAATCATGTAAAAATATGAGACCATTGAAGACACAGTAGAAAAAGTTTATAAGGCTGTAATTCATCAGCGAACATCAATACTAGATGAAGTGAAGTGGGTGGACATATATTGATTTCTCAGGTATCAGAAATCCTAACAGCTAAGAACATGACTTGCCCACTTAGCTTCTCCAACAGTCCATTACCTGAAACACAGGAGGCACTCAACATGGAAATCTTGTTATTTGTCTGAAATCAAGGAAATAGATGTATTTTGAGGTCAAATTTCTACTAAAATAAGAAAATAAATTATATCTTATCTTAACTGAACCATCCTTTAAAGCTCAATAAATTTTGGCAAGAGCTTTTAAAGGCCATAAAATAAAATGTTTCTGTTATGAGCTTTAACAAATTGAAGTTCTCATACTAGTTTTTGGCTTTGGTTTGTTTGATTTGTTTTTGAAAATGTAAATGGAAAACTGAAAAGAACCAAAGCATCCTCCTTCAAATACTATAAACCTTACGGGAGTCTTTTACTTTTCAACAGAGTGCCACACAATTTATCACGGTTATTATAGCAACTATGTCTGCCTTTAGGGGAAGTCCAAATCAGGACAGGGTATTATCCCACTTCGGCATGATTCTGCAGCCAGATGCATCACAGTGAGGCAGAGTGCCACACTGAAACAAACTGCCCTGGACAAGTATGAAAAATGATAACTTCTGATCCCCTGCAAGATGCATGGGTATGTAACACTTTAACTGTTTTCCATTCCCTGGCTTTTAAAGCAATTATACTGTAGGCTGCAGGGTACACTGTTAGATGCATTTTTCTATCTTCAAAACTTTTCTCTATTAAATACTTTTTCAGCATGAAAAGTCTCATGTTTTTAAATGTGGTATGAAATACATGAATTCTAGGAGCATCTTTAAAGTGTAGGGATAGAGATAAAACAAGAAATATTATCTTAATTTGAAATTCATTTGTGAAAAAAATTGGTACTATATACATATATGCTGTTCTAATGAGAACTAATAAATGTATTTCAGTGTATCTTTTTAATTTTCTTATTTATAAATGTTACACAAAGGCAAAGAAATAATGTGTATTAGCAGAATACCATGGTAAATGTTTATATATGGTAAATATTTCCATTATTTGGCTACTGTGAGTATCTTGAAACAAACATAGCTGTGTGGATAGCTCCTTGACATGGTGCTCTAATTTGCTTTCAATAATGCTGAGTTTAGGATTGCTGAATCATATGATAGCTTTTTATTTATTATTTGTTTTGTTAAATTTGCAGCTAATGTTCAAAATATTGGGCCTCGTTGTGACATTGTCACGCATAGATATCATTGTAGCTTTCTCAAATTCACATCATCTATCATACTCTTTCCCACATTCACATTAATTCTTATATTCTGCCCACATAGCTTCCCTTCTACTTCAAGTCACACACACACACACACACACACACACACACACACACACACACAAAAAAAAAAAAATTATATAATATAAATCTCGATTCTACATATGAGAGAAAAAATGTATGTTTATCTTTCTGAATCTGGTTGATTTCACTTACCAAGATGATCTCCTGTGATAACATTTTTTACTATAAATAGCACAACCACTTTCTTCATTATGACAAAATGAAATATAATTTAATGGTAATGGCAAATAGATGAATGAAAATCTTGAGTATTTATGAAAACATGGAAATATAAATGAGAATTACATTGAGTTTTCATCTTATTCTGTCATAATGTCTATCAGCAAGAAAATTCTGATAAATATGCTGGGGGTAAAAGTACCTTTAGATACTGCTATAGAAATGTAGATTATTGCAGCCACCGAGGAAATACATATGGTGGGTCCTCAAAAACTTAAAACTAAGATACACCATGCCTCAGTGTATTTCTTAAGTAATCCAAATCACCCTGCTATAAAGAGATCCCTGCACATCCATGTTCATTGTGACACTATTTTTGAAGAAGAACCACATTGTTTTTCATAAAGGACATATTTCAGTGTAATTTTGCTTTTGCTGCTAAGTGGTTGTTATGAGGCAGGTCTGTTTAGCCCAGGCTAGCCTTGAACTCACTATCTTTCTACCTTAGTCTCTAGAGTGCTGGAACTACATAATGCACCACCATACCCAGCTGTTATATGTTTAATTAAAATAAGAGAAGATTCTTAAGTAGATCAGTAAAATTTATGGAGGATATCCATTAGTTGCTTGATAATCAATAGAATCATCAATAGTACTATAACAAATAAATTTCTTCCTAAAGTAAACTATTAAAACTTAATTGTGAATAAAGAAAGTTGTTTATAAGTGTATTTGAGCACATTTCACCAGGTAATATTTTTAGAGAATGGTGTCTACTTTGTGCTTATTTTTTAAAGTGGCCAAAAATTTATGAAATTTCAAGTGTTTGTGTGGATGAGCAGAAAAAAAAAGAACAATCATTCACTGTGTTATAAATGGTACCAATAGTCTAGTCAAATTCATAAAAGTTTTAAAACAAGAAATCAAATAACTTTACTCCATCTTCTCCATGTGTCTCAAAAATGATTCAGCAATAGTGAAAGTTAATTACATGCTATGAGTGTTTAAGTCTTTTGTAATGGAAAAATGTCTTTGTTTTTTCAAGGGAAAAGCTTAAATTAAATGAGATCATCAATTTTAAGTGAAGAATTAGGTGAATGCATTAGCCTTTGTTCTCCACTGCCTGGTTCATTTGTCTACTTACTCATGCCTTCTTTAGTTTCTTTCAAAGTCCCTACAGCTTTGCAGCTCTCCACAGGCATTATAGTTATTACTCATGTCCTCTCAAAACACCATTGAGAACTGTAAGTATTCCATACTGGGTTAGTCAAAAAGCAGGAAAATGAGACACTCAAAACATAAATAAAAATATTAAACACAATGGTATATTTTTGAGAGAAAATCCAGAGAAATAGAAGACTACCTTTTTATGAATATACCATATGCTGAAGATTGACTAATTGAAGACTTGTGAACTTCTATCTCACAAACATCTGGAACTGTTCCTGTTGGTATCTTGGAAGTAGAGATTTTTATCCAAAACAAGCATATATTCTCCAAGTGCTAAATTAGAAGAATTTATTTTCAGACTAAACAAGTAGACACTTGTTTTACCATGTCAACTTTCTCTGTTTCTTAGAAGAAAGATTATGCTTGTGGACCACAAAGATACATCCTAAAGGAAAAAAAAATGTTACCACCAAGTTTTCATCTTGCCTAGAATCCTGTCTTTCAACAACCCTGAAGTTGCAATATTACTACCACTGTACTTAGCCAGGGTCAAACTTGCCTCAGACCAATCAAGATGCTTTCATCACACCCCTAAAAAAGAAAGTGAAGAATATTTTCCCAGTTGAATATAACTCGTGAAAAAGGGTTAGGGGAGTAGTTTTTCCAATGGTTAGGACCTACAGTCTTAGTCTTACTGATAGAAAATATTGGCTGTATAATAGATGTTCAAACTGTATATTTATCCTCCACCTACCCCACCACAGCACTGTCAATAACACTCAATGTATTAAGAAGACTTTTTTTCATAATATTAAAGAATGGATTTTCGTAGGTGACATCTTCTCAGGTCAATAGTTTCCAAATTATAAAGTATGTTCAGGCACTATTTAGGACCAAAAGTCCTAAATTAAAAAATACCCAATATCTTTCAACATCTGGCTGGTGATCTCTGTAACATTTTATTACAGAAAATTTTATGGGGTTCATAATTCTATGAAATGCCCATTGTTCATACAAGTCAAAGGACTGGAACTTAAATATCTAAATTTAGAAGCTTGGCTCATGTTCAGCCACACTCTAATTTACCTCATCAAGAGTTGCTCATTTCTGTCCTTCATATTTATTTTATAGGTTGTTAGCCACAAAGAGTTCTTTTACAAACTGTTACAAAAAGATCCAAGATGGGTGATGAAAAGTGAGCTGCTATGAAATATAGATATTAAACAGGGAAAAGCTGGATAACAGATGTGAGTGAAAACTGAAAATCTCTGGTATAATAAAGGAAAACAGGAAAAGTTTGAGAGCAGAACAGGAAAAATACAGAGGCTATCTCACAGTGATTGGCAAGATCTAGAGAATTCCTGGCTCCTGGTGAAAGGGAGTGACTTGAAACAAGTTTAACTTGGAGGAGGTGGGAATGGGGGGAGAATTGGGGGGGGAAGTCTGGGGATGGGAGGAAGGAGGACAGGAGAATCCGTGGCTGATATGTAAAATTAAATTAATTATAAAATAAATTTTTTTTTAAAAAAAGAAACAAGTTTAAGAGAGAGAACTTCAGAAAAATAAACACAGTTCTCTTGGTTTCAGAGATTCAAAACAAATCAAAGAAAGCAAAAAGCAGAAAAGAGACAGACATTGATTGCAGCATGGTAGAGAGAGGAAAGATTGAGGTGCCAAGAAAACTGCCCCCTCTCAGCAGCCACCAGAACAATGGGCTAGGCACCACCGTAAGGAAAACCTTGCTGAATTAACAGCTTGGTGGCCACAGATCTACTGTGACCTATCGGAGGGCTCCATATTGAAACCTGGTATGCAGGATCTCTCTCCAACGTGCAGAAGAGATGTTTCATTTGTATCATGCAGCATTCACTGAAGCAGACGCCTGGCCAAAGATAAAGTCTACAAAGGAATGTAAACAGAGATTCTTAGTAGAACACCCAACAGGAGGAAGGACCACCCAGGTTGAAAATGCAACATTTACAACTAGCCTTCTGAAGAACTGCCCTGGGGTGTGACCAGTACCTGTGTCCTGAACCCTGAAGACTGTCATTGATGGGTCTAGCATCTTTGACTTGATCTCTCAAGATATCTCACAGAGATTTGCCAGGTACCTTGTGGGCCTATGAAGGAGGGAGAATAAAGGGACCAACTGTCAATAAATTAAGACTACATCAGCTTTCTTTCTTTTATGTTTGCTCCTCTTTGATACTCAGCGTCAATTTAGCTGGTCAACTTTGTCTTGCTCTGTTCTTATCCTCTTTTAGTACTCTAGTCTTCCTTCCTTCCTTCCTTCCTTCCTTCCTTCCTTTCATCCTTCTTTCTCTCCTTCCTTCCTTCCTTCCTTCCTTCCTGTCTGTTTTTCTTCTTTTTTGTTCTTTCTTTTTCATTTTCCTTACATAGGCTATCCTGGTTTATGGGGTATCCAAGTTCTAGTCTCATAAGAACAGGGGCTCTTTTAAGGTTCAAAATTCCATTTCTGTACATCTCTTTTCACTCTACGCTTAGCCAAAACTGCCTCACATCCTCCTAGTTGTCCATGTCTCCTCCTTATTATTTACTTTCCCCTCCTTTACCTTTTTTTCCTATCAGCACAATACTAATCACCATTCTTACTATGATGTTTTCTTTCTGCTCATACCCACAGTAGCTAATGTCTTAGTGCACACCATTATATCCTAAATAATTGGAATTTAATGGGTGGTGGTTTGTTACTGACTTTTGACTTACATTCATAGTAGGATTAGCTTTGGATCATGATTATGTTTGTGAACAATACTCTCTTCTGCTTTCAGAAGATTGCTAGGGCCTGAGCATGGTGCTCTGAACACTAATCTAGCAGCCAAACCAACACCTCAACACATGGGTTCCCACCTCTCCCTGAAGATTTTTAAAAATCCACTGTGTATGTGTTTGTTTGAATAAATATGTTTATGAGCATGGGCATATAAATGCCAGGGCATGTGTGTGGAGGCCAAAGGTCAGTTTTGAGAACTGGTTTACATCTTCTATTGTGGGATGCAGAGATCAAACTTAGGTAATCAGGATTTATGGCAAGTACTTTACCCATTGAATTATCTTACCAAATCCTTTCTGAAGATTTATGTATAGCTAATGGTTGATGGGAGAGGGAGAGATTTCTTTTCTATATCAGCCTAGGCACTGATAACATGCCCATAGTCCTGTCAATAAACTTTTATTCCCTAATGAAATTCATTAAGATTCATGCCTTTAATCCCAGCACTCTGGAGGCAGAGGCAGGCAGATACCTGAGTTCCAGGACAGCCTGGTCTACAGAGAGAAACGTTGACTTGAAAAACCAAAGCAAAAAAAGAAAAGAAGGAAGGAAGGAAGGAAGGAAGGAAGGAAGGAAGGAAGGAAGGAAGGAAGGAAGGAAGGAAAAGAAATGGAAAATATTAAGGGTATTAGCCTATGTTGGCTCTTCTGAGGTCAAACTTTATATGATAGCAGTAAGCAGGGCCCATAGGCACTTGAGGGCAGATGTACTCTATCTTAATAAGGACATATGCCTCTTAATTATTCAGAATGACTCATTGGGCAGTGATCTACCACACAGAAAAATTACCAGGGGCTCTGATTCCTGTTGAACTCTAGTATATGTTTCTATCCACATCTCTTTTTCTTGCAATCACTGACCTAGTACCCACCAGTTCTGTTTTCATAGTCAGCCCTCAACTGTGAGTACAGATCATCACAACAGTTCCCATCACTTTATGCTATCTGTAACACTCTTAAATCAGGTCACTGAATACTTTTTCTCTTCTTGTCTCTCTGGCTACATATTTGTGTTCATTTGTATTCCTTCAGCTGTTTGTTCCTCTGCCCTTATACTTATATACCTGCACCCATAATAATGGAAAGCAGCCTTTCCAGTGTCTTGGCTGGGTTAGTTATTGATTAAATTCCCAAGGATGCTCGGCACATTGTCCTCTACACACACAACCTGCATGGCATTAGTGACAGGGCTTTTGTGGAGTCTAATTGTATGCCACCATCAAAAAGAGGTTTGGCCAAAAGACCTTCAACCCAACCATTATTTGCAGAAGTTGCTTTGTTACTAAAGTGAAGGCAAAGATGTGTTCCACAAGTTGCAATGGGCAGCTAACATTTGCTATTCCAGAACTTTGTAGTGAACTTCTAGCCTCTCTATTATTGGGACCAAACAACTATCAGGAAGATTGCTTGGGTTGTTTTATACCACATCTCTCCACTTGTGTCTTCTAATCTACTTAACTACCAAAAAAAGGGATACCACACTATTGTGGCATGTTTCTGTTTTTGTTGTTGTTCTACAAAAAAAAATTAGCTTGTTCAAGTCTTTTGATACTTTTGGTAATAATCCCACATGGTTGAGTTTTTGATCAAGTTATACAAGGAACAGGAACTTTGCAAAGTAGGATATGAAATGTATAGTACATTAAGAGCCCCCTAATAAAACCTTTATCTGTTCTATATTCACCCCCACAGGCTGGTGTAGAATTTTCCTCAATAACCTCTTCAGGGATCCTAGCTCTTAAGTACACAATATTTAGAAGAATTTTACAGTTTGTTGCATTTGTCCTGTATGGACCACTCCCATACCACTCATTTAGATATGCATATATATTCAATCTTTTCTAAAGCTGTAAGACCTTCAGAGATTAGCCTCATACAATAAAACCTTTTTACAAAGAGCGTGCAGGGTCTCTAAAGGCCCACCACTGACCACGGGATATGCCAATTGATTTTGACACTAATTAGTTAAGTGAATATTAGACAAAAAAATATAACTAGGTCCCAAACATTATGAGAAGATACCTTCACTGGCGTTATGTCCTCAGACAGTAGCATATTGGTAAAGTGGCATGGGTGGGGGCCACTATTTTATATAGCTCTCTATTCCATTATCACTCTCCATGAACTGTCCACTTTCTCCTTCTTGTGCCACTCCAGTGGTGCTGCTGTACCTCTCTCCACACCTGACAAGCAGGCTTACTGATATACTGTGAGAAACTCTCTTCTGATGCCAGGCAAGCCAGGGAACTGGAGCCATAAGATCATACAAGTAAGCAACTGACATACTACAGGGAAATCTATTGCTCAGCTATGGCATAACACAGTATGTACAACGAGTGCATTTACGAATTAATGTTATTGAAAATGCCTCAAGCTAGATGAGAATACTCTACTCCTGAGTGAGAGTAAACTGGGCATTGTATGGAGGTGGGAGGAGGCAGCATCCAATGCCTAGGACAATATTAATCTTCTCTACCTTCATTATTCTACTTTCTCATCCATATGCTGCTGCCCTTTGCTCCTGGTTCCTTTGCGGGTTGTGATGAATTAAACTATTCAGCTCCAGGGTTCCACTACAGTCCAAGTGTTTTCCACATTACTGGCCACCAATATGTTCTCAGTGCAACACAGAATTTCTCTTGCAAGTAACCTTGGCCGTGCTAGTTCCTCAGAGGAGGCTATTTGTGCCTTAGGATATCTCTTTCCATCATATTGGGGATATAGTGGTGATATCCTGTACATATCTATTTCCTCTTCGTTAAAAGTATTTGGTAAACTATTGTTTATGCTTTAAAGCCATTCAGGAACTCACAAACCCTCAATTTGGCTCACAGTCAGTCTTCCTCTGTTGACTCTGGTTCCACACAAATCTCACACATTTGCTTTTTTGGACCCAAATATGCCCTCTTTATCTACTTTTGCCATTTTCCATTCCACCTTGAGTGCTTTGAAACTTTACAAACCCACTTTCTATCATATCAGTTTAAATCATTCGAATAAGCAGAGCCTCTGTTTTAGTTAGGGTGTCTAATGCTGCAATGAAACATCATGATCCAAAAGCAAGTTTGAGGGGGAAGGGTTTATTTGGCATATACTTCCACATCACTATTTATCATAGAAGGAAATCAGGAGAGGTTCTCAAACAAGGCAGGATCCTGGAGGCATGAGCTGACATGGAGACCATGGAAGGGAGCTGCTTACTGGCTTGATGTCCATGACTTGCTCAGCCCACCTTCTTATAGAACTTGGGACCAGCAGCCCAGGGAAGGCACCACTCACCATGGGCTGGGCCTTTTCCCATTGATCACTAAATGAGAAAATGTCTCACAGCTGGATCTCATAGAGGCAGTTCCTAAACTGAGACTCCTTCCTCTGATGACTCTAACTTGTGCCAATTTGACACTCAAAACCAGCCAGTACACTCTTATAAAGACCATGACCAACCACAGGGCTCACCAAAGTCACAAAATCAGTCTATCAATCCTGAGATCCTTGCTGAAGAAAATTCTTTTTTAATGTCTCCCATGAACGTAGTCATATTGTATGTCCAATGAATTGAAATTCACTGTATTTCACATGTCTTGTTCTTCAATAATGCATATCTCTTCTCTGTTGTCTTCCAGTCTCTGATATTTATGGGGATCATAGCACTTGAAAATAAAAGGTCCTTAGTAATTTTTATGAACCAGTGCATTAGAGATTGACTTCGTCTGCATTAGAATCATGCGGCCTTCATCTCAAGGAGAGGTGAATGTTATATCTCTGTCTCTGTAACAGAACGGATTAAAAGTTGCAGTTACTTTTGCATAATGTCATGTTACAGCTTCTCTGTGACACATGATACTCAATGTTCCAGAGCCATTTGGTAAGCTTCCTTCTCCTTTTGCCTATAAATGTGTTTCACTTACAAATTTAGTGTGTTAACAGGGACAGCGGAGATCAGGCCTGAAGGAGAATGTCAAGGAGGAATCTAAAGCAATCCTTAGCCTTTCAAAGGACTTATAGGAGATCAAAGAACTCTACCAAAACCTGGGAATTTCCCACCTATTGTCCAGTATAACCCCTAAGCCTATTTCCCTTCCTCAAATTGGCAAATGCCTTTCTGTGAGGTCTAAGCTATCTATCCACTTTTCAATGGCCTATCCTAGAATAAAACTATCTCCTCTACCAATCTCTTTCTCCAATGTTGTTTCAATAGAGGCAGAAAGTAATATGACCCAAAGGCCTGAATAACACCACACTGCTGATGTAGGAAAGGGCCGGGGCAATGCAATCCTGAATCAATGTTTCATCTTTCATAGTAGGGCAACACTCAGCACCTTCCACTTATGAAGAATCTGTCATCAGGCACTTGTCGTAGGAGAGGTTTAAAAAGGCCAGCTTACGTCTATGGTGATATTTTCTTTTGTACCAAAATGTTATTTGTATGTTAATAAATAAAGTTGCCTGGGGGTCAGAGCTATTAGCAAGCCATAGGAAAGCAGGGCAGTGGTGGTGTACGCTTGTGATCACAGCACTTGATAGACAGAGCTAGGTAAGTCTCTGTGTGTTCAGGGATACAGCCAACATTGGATACACATGCCTTTAATCTCAATACCAACCATAGAACACCTGGAGGTCTATACAGACAGGCCGTGATGAGGCAGTCCTGTGGCTGGGTTTACAACCAATGAGAAGGCAGAACAGAGACTATATAAAGACTTTAACACAGGAAGTACCTCCTCCTTCGGAGAGGTAGGACCACTGCAGGAGGAAGGGTAAGGTTTTAGCTCTCAGCTCTGACCTCTTGGCTTTCTTCTTTGCATTGGTTCTGTGTTTCTTATTTATAAGACGGTTGGTTACATCTACATACGTCAGCTTTTGGCCCACAAACACAAAGAAGACCAGATTTTCTTGAAGCACCTTGATGTAAAAACCCTATTTACTATCTCATGTATATGCATAAATGGACATACATATTATTAAAATTATCCTGTACATGTGAAAAAAATCATACAAAGTTATATAACACCTCAACTATAAGAATAAGGTTTCATCTAATTCTTGCTTTTGAAGGTTACCTCCTCCCCTCTCCTAACATCCTCATAAGAGAAGGAACAAGACAAAACAGAAAACAGTACTGCAGAAGAGAATTGTGGCTCTGGAGCCATCTGGCTCATGCCTATTGCTCTGTTGCAGCATATTTGCCTGATACATTTTCTTTCACTTTTGAATAAAATATTTTGCTACCATCTGTTACTTTGTATGATTTTCTTTTATTTTAATTCTTTGACAAGAAACAGGAGTCATGACTGACTCTGGAAACCCCGTGGTAACACTTTCATAATGCTCAGACTGATAAAATCTGCCACAACCCATAGGATTTTGTCCTGGAACCCTGACTAGGGGCATGGGGGATGAAGAAAGAATGGCACAGACATATGTACAGAAAAGCTGGGTCATGTGGGGTACAGGCACTCTAATGGAGGGGTACCTACTACCACTAAAACCCAGAACATCAGGGTGTTTATTATGTACAGCACAGGAGGAGGGATTAAGTAGCTTTTGTAGGAGGTTCTTATAGGTCTCACACTGTAGTCATCCAGGGTGAGGAAGCTGCAGTTGCTAGTTTCTATGCACGCTGAGTTCGACCACTCACACTTGGACCAGAGGACGAAGGCTTTGCTTATATTGAGCCTGGCCCATATGGAGAATGGTTTAGCTGTTTTCTCATGGGCCTGAGGCCTTGGTCATTATCATGGCTGTGCTGATGTCAACAATGAACTCAGGACTTCACTCATCCAGGTCTTTACTCCATACAACTATCTATATTCCTGTCCTATAACCACATAAGCAATGCTGTCAGAGACTCTTTCCCCTCTTATTCAAAAGCTTTCCAAGTTCAAGCAGTTTAGATAGAGAATATTACCTGATTATCAGAATTTTTTGCAGATGGAGATTATTATGCCTCCTATGTGTAGATGAATTTCTAAACAGTCTTATTAAATAAGAAACACAGAGCCAAATACAGAGGTAATAGCCGAAGAGATCAGAGAACTAGCCATGACCAGCCTTATCTTACCACCATGTAGTAGCTTCCTCCAAGAGAGCTTCTTCCCATCTAACCTGTGCTTTTATTGCTTTCCTGTTCTGCCTTCTCATTGGCTCTAAGCCCAGTCACATCACTTTCTCATCACTGCCTGTCTATACAGACCTCCAGGTCTCTATGGTTGTTATGGGGATTAAAGTTGTGTGTCACCACACTTGGCTGTGTTCTTGACCACACAGAGATTCTGCCTGCCATGTGATCGAATTAAGGGTGTGTGCTACCACTGCCTGACTTCTGTTTATGGCTATGACCTCTGATCTCCAAGCAAACTGTATTAACATACAAATAAAATATCACATTTCAGCACAAATAAAATATCACCATATCTATGTATATGCTGGATCATGGATTTTTCACTTTGTTGTACTAAAACTCAGAATTAAGAAGTACTTCTATCATTTCTGCCTCCCTCTTCACTGTGAAATTCTTTTAAAAGTGTAGTACTTACTTTTTCATTGTTATGATAAAGTACATAGTATAAAAGCACAGCTAAAGTTAAGAAGGGTTGATTCTACCTCACAGTTGGAGGGTGTCATCCATCATGACATGATAGATAGAATATTTTCTTTAATTTTGCCAAATACAAAGACTAGATATTATAACTGTAATTCTTACTTGATAACTGTTCTATTATATGTAATTTTACTATGTTGAAGTTAAAACCTTTCTTTTTGATTATATAGAAATGGGGAATTGTTGTGGGATGTCTTTCTGTAAGCTGTGAATATATGTTGCTCTGATTGGTTGGTAAATAAAGCTGCATTGGCCTATGGCAGGGCAGGATCGAGCCAGGTGGGAAGATCTAAGAGAGATAGTGAAAGGAGAAAGGAGAGGAGAGAGAGATGCCAGCTGCCGCCAGGAGAAGCAAGATGTAAAAGTACTGGTAAGCCGGTACATACAGATTAATAAAAATTAATAAAAATAGGTTAAGATGTAAGAGCTAGCTAGCAAAAAGCCTGCCATTACTGGGCAGTGGTGGCACATGTCTTTAATCCCAGCACTAGGGAGCCAGAGCCAGGCAGATCTCTGTGAGATGGAGGCCAGCCTGGTCTATAGAGCAAGATCCAGGACAGGTACCAAAACTACACAGAGAGACCCTGTCTCAAAAAACAAAAACAAAAACAAAAACAAAACAAAACAAAACCTGCCATAGACCATGCAATTGGTAATTAATATTAAGCCTTTGAATGATTATTTTATAAGTGGCTGAGGGACCATGGGCCAGGCGGGACTAGAGAAACCTTCTGTCTACAGTCTGGGGCATCTGGACACATCGCATACATATCCAGAAAGCAGTGAGCAATGAATATTGGTGCTCCGTTCTCTGTCTACTCCCACTTCAGTCCAGGAACCTGGCACATAGGATGGTGCTGCCCACGTTTAGTGTGGTCTTCCCCCCTCAGTGATGCCAACCTAGCAACTCTATTACTTACATTCTTTGAGCTTTGAGACTACTAGGTGATTTTAGACCCCATCAAGTTTACAGTCAATGTTAACCTTCACAAGCCAATCACTTATCAATTTGATACCCAAATATATCCTTTAGGACCAAAATCTTCCACCTTTTTTCTTCATAGGCTTGTGACCATCTCAAAACTGAAAATGTATTCAGTCCAAATTCCAAAAGCTCCATAGCCATTAACAATTTCAATACTCTTCAAAGGTCCAAAGCCCAAAGTCTCCTGATACTCATAATCTCTTAATTAAATAGCTCCCATAGTATCTAAAATACCAGGTACATATTTTCAATACAGCATGATACAGTATAAACATATCCATTCCAAAAGGGAAAGATAAAGCATAGCATGTAAACATCAAACCAAAGCAAGACCAATCAGAGCAAACACTGAATTCTGAAACTCCATGTGAGGCAATAGGGGTTTATGATGGAATCATCTGGGAAACAGAGGGTTTGAGCTGTCCTGCAGCTCTGTGAAGTTCAGAATACATAGTCTCTCATTTAAGTCATCTCTACTAGCATGTAGCTTTCTTTGCAGGATGCTCTATGGTTCTTGAATCTTCAGCATCCTAGGGTGTTCATTTCAACTCAGGTTTTTAGTTCCAAGTCTTCATTCAATGGCCTCTCAGAGTCCTTTGAAAGCAATCTGACCTTGACATACACTGCCCTGGCTCAGAGTTATTCTGAAACCTGGAACAAACTTTCATGAATGTATTGGGTTTTTGTTTTTGTTTTTTGTTTTGTTTTGTTTGTTTGTTTGTTTTTTAGCTATCAGATATGCATATAAAACTACTACCATGTAAATGATGCTGCCCCATTATGCTGCCAGTTTTAGACATAGCTTGGCTCCTTCAATCACAGATGCTTTTTGCCTCTGTGTTCAGATCCAGGGAAGCATTTCTCTGAGCATTTGTTTCCAAACAGGGAATCCCTTCACAGGAATGTTTAATTCCACTTCTCCCCTTTCAAATGAATTTGCATTTCACAAGTTGTATTCATTGATTAGTGGAGTTATGCTCTCAGGCCACCTTTCTTCTGTCTCAATGATGAGCAGGATATTTCTTTTTAATAATATTAATCTCTTTACCAGTTACAGATGTTTTCTCAGCAACTGCCCTGACTGACTTTTAAACTTGTCCACACTCCTTTTCCTTTCAAACCTGGTCATTTATAGATGTCAGATCTTTCTCCCTATAGTAGATATGAATGAGAGAACTGAGGAAGTGCCATGCCATGTCTGAATACCACCCTATCTTGATGTTTTCTATCAAACACATTAGCCTAATATTTTCCACTTTGATATCAATCAATTTCTCAAGACTTAGGCATAGAGAAACCAGGATGTTTGTCTGAATATGACTCAAATAACTTGTAACCTATTTTCTAACAAAATCTTTATTTCCCTTCTGAAATTTCATGAGATGGCCACCTCTTTCTGTCTCTCTTCCTCCTTTATCTCAGCATTCTAGATGTCCAAATCCCTACTGTCATGGTCCATTAAGCTTGCATTACAGCATTCTATGGCTTTCAAAGCCCAAAATTATAAAGTCACCTATATTGCTTTAGCAAACTGATTCTTATGGTTTAAGGACAATACATTCAGATTTATCACATAAATGGGCACAGACCTTGGTATCAATCTTCTGTATTCATTGTTTTCTTATTGATGCACTAATATTCCTGATGAAAGCAAATTAAGGAAATATTTACCTTGGTTCCCACTTTGAAGGTCCTTCATAACACACAAGTGCCTGTGGCCAGAACAGTTAGTCATGTTGCATATGGAACCAGGAAGCAAAAATGAATTCTGATCCTTGGCTTGCTTTCTCCTTCTTATTCAGCACAGGAATCCAATGCTTAGAAAGGTGTTTGCCATATTTACAATTTACTTTCCTACTTAGTTGTCCAACTAAAAATTTCATCATTGATGTAATCGAGGGCACAATAAAATCACCAAACTAGACTACTCTGTGGGTAGAAAGAAAGACTTATTGGTAACTAGCTGTCAATGCTATCTCTGGGGGATGTGTGCAGAGAGAAGCAAAGTGACATAGAAGCAAGTAGATTTTACATGGTAGTTATCAGACTGGAGGTCTTCAAGATGATATAGACTCTTTGGATTCCCTAAGTTAGTAATCTTTGGGGGCAGATTAAGTGAGGCAGTGGTTTCCTGGTAAACAGAAACTTAACTTTAGGCTTCTGTTTACCCAATAATCAACTCTTCTGTTCAACTGGTCAAAATGCTTATATTCAGGACATTGTCACCAGCACTGACATTGTGGGGGGCCTCTTTGTACCTAATAATTGACATTACAAAAAATGTATGTCTGAGAGGGTTCTACATGGAATCATTCAGCCTTTGTCTCAAGGAGATGTGAAGGTTATGTCTCCCAATGTCATGGTGACCATGAATATTAACCATCGGGCATAGTTATGACATCTTGGATCCTAGGAGACAATAACTAGAACAGATATAATTTGACTTTCTTTCCATTATGTAGCCTAAAGAGTTGTAAGAAAGTGTGTCAACACTCCATTACACTCTGCTTTTTTCCTGCTTTTCTTGTCATTTTAGAGGTTAATGCAGAGGATGGCATCTACATGTCTTCTTATCTTATAATTGTTCCCATGTGAAGACAAATTCACAAAATGAGCTTCATTTGTATAAATTATGACCCACAAAAGGCCATGCAATTGATTCCTCACCTACCTAATGAAGCCATCTTATATTGTGATAGGGAAAATCTAATTGGGCTCCCCTTTGGAGGTCATACTCTCATTAATAATATAATTTTTAAGAAGAAATTCGAATGGAAGTACAAGGACAATTTTATTATACTTTAAACGTAAAACATCAAGGCAGGCATACTGTTAGACCTCAACAACTTCTTGGAGGAGGCCAATGGAGGACAGAAAAGGGAAATGTCAGGCTATTTATGATGGCGTGCAAGTGAAAAAGCAGCCACATGATAGGGAGGGGAGCTTTCGAGAAACAGTGAGGAAGCCCCAAATATTGAGTGATTGAGCCAGAGTGTTAAGGAAAAGATGCTTAGAAATGAAATAAAAAGAAGTAAAAGGAAAGATATGCTTTTCTAAATAGTTTGGAAAAGTTGGCAGTCTGACAACTCTATGTGGCTGCACTCTGTAAGCTTCTGTGCTAGAGGCAAGGACTACAGAAAAGGTAAAGTACAATATCTCACCAAAGAACTAATTCTCTGCCTATCTCTTTAGGATGGCTTAAGGTGAATCTACCTTCCTTGGGGTGGTCCCTTATCTAAAGTGATTGAGTCAGCCCAACTGGCATGTTAGATCTCACAAACAGGCCAGATATTTTATTCTCATGCCCAAGAACTTTTTCTACTGTAATAATATCTAGTATTTTCTTTTTCTTCTTTTTTCTTTTGAAAATAGACAATTTTTCCATACTATATATTCTGATTACAGATTCCCCTCCTTCAACTATTCCTAGATCCCTCCTCACCTCTCCATCTAAAAACAAAACATATAATAATAACAAAATGAGATAAGATAAAGTTAAAAAGGGATAGGAAAAAACAAACAGAAAAAAAATGACCAAAAACAAACTAACACCAACAAAAAAAAAAGCAAAAGAAACATACAGATGCACAGACACACACACAGAAATCCCATAAAAACACAAACTGGAAAAAAACCATAATATGTAAGCAAAATACCTGTAAGGGAAAAACTCAAAAAGTACCATTGAGTTTACTATGAAAGTTCATTTTGTGTTGGACATATACATCTGGGCCTGGGGTCTGGCCACAGTGTTGTTTGTATAGGCAATGAGACGCCATTGGAGAAAACTAACTTTTCATTTGTGCATGGTTATCAATTGGAAATAGCATCTGGGTTAGGGATGGGGTCTTGTGTCCACTTCACCTCTCAGTGCTGGGGTCACATCTGGCACACAACTGTGTAAGCCCTGTGTCTGTTGTTACAGTCCTTTCCTCCTCAAGTTTTTATTTTTATTTTTATTTTTATTTTGTTTTATTTTATTCTTTTTGGTCATGGTGTTTCATCAACAACAATAGTAAGCCTAACAAAGAGAGAATTGGTATCGAAATTACAAAGTATTGCTGTGACAGATTTGACTGCATATTTTTAGGAGGATTGTGAAGAGACTTTAGAAATGGCTAGAAGAGCCATTGTGCATTCAAACTTTGGTGCGGTATTCTGTAGGAGTGTATAAGATAAGTATGTTCAGAAAAATGCAGCAGGTGGAATCCTTGTGAAGTTCTAGAGGGAAGTTTGAGGGTTACTTAAACACACTATCAGAGCCATCACATATTTTGAATTAAAAATCTGTGGTTCTGGACAACGGGCCTGAAGAGTCAACCATGATTAACAAAAGACCAGTACCATTAGAGCAAAATGTTTGCATTGTGGGGACAACTGATGCTGGTTACGTGGAGCTGAGAAATTAGCAGGGATTAAGAAAAGATCAGCATCATTGAGGTGAAATCTTCTGGGAAGTGTTTTCTCAGAGTCAGCACATGGAATCTGTGTTCCAGAGGAAGCTAAGGTTGTACCTCTCAATGGCAGCCAAACTTGGTAGTCTAAGAGTCACCCATGTGGTATCAGTTTTGAAGATGTGAAAAGGTTATAAAGAGCAACTGAGGTTTGGCACTGTGAGGCAGGGCTGGAATCCCTGCAGAGAACCCAGGAGATATTTGGTGAAAGTACAGTCCAGTTGCAGCAAGAGACCCCATCCAGCATTGTGGGCATGCTAGTACCATGGAATGACCACCAAGATCAGCAGCCATGGAGTGGAGTCAGCCAGAGCCTCAAATACAAGCTGTGTGTACTGCAGAGGGTGGAGACAAAGAACTCACCCAAACTCTGAGTGGATCCCAGACATTGGAAGTTGAGTCATTTACACAGTTGGAGTATGATTTTTCTTTGTTTTGGTTGTGATTTTGTTCTGGTTCTTCTCTTTTGAATTAAGAAAGTATTTACCTTATTTTTGATTCTATAGGAATCTACAGTTGAGAGACAGATTTTAAAAGACTAGACTTTAAAAGAAACAGTATTGTAGAGACTGAATTTTTAAGTGCTTGAATTTTTAAAGGCTGTGAGATTTTTTTAAGTTTGTAAAAAATTTTATTGGTGATGTCTTTATTAATGTATGATCTTGGAGATGAACAAAGATGGGAAGGTTCTAGCTTAACAGTGGTAAGTTTGTGTGTCAAGGTTGACAAGGGGTCAGTTGTGCTGGCTTGTTTTATGTCAACTTGAGACAGGGTGGAGTCACTGGAGAGGAAGAGGCCTCAATTAAGAAAATGCCTCCATAAGATTGGGCTGTAGGCAAACCTGTAGGGCATTTCCTTAATTAGTGACTGAAATGTGAGAGTCCATCTCATTTGGGTGGGGCCACCCCTGTGTGGGTGGCCCTGATTTCTAAAGAAAGCAGGCTAAGCAAGCCATGTAGAACAAGCACAACTCCTGCCTCGAGGTATCTGCCATGTCTGCAGAGTTTCTGACTTTCTTCAGTGGTAGACTGTGATGTGGAAGGGTAAGCCAAATAAACTCTTCCCCCCCCCAAGCTTTTATGTGTGTATGCATGTATTGATCAATTTATTTGTCATGGTGTTTCATCACAGTGATAATAACCCCTAAGACATATGGTTATAGTAGAATGTCTGTAGGAGTCATTTTATTGTTGCATTCTTTTAGCAGAACAGTAGTCCTGGGTTATACACTGGGTGCCTGGCCTGTCTAGTCTCAGGCTCTTAACCCCCTAGCAGTGTCAGGCATGGATCCTGCTTCATGAAGTGGGCCTTAAACGCAACCAGACAGTGCGTGGTTACTCCCACAGCATTTTGTAAAAATTGAAAGTAGATTCTTCTCTCAGACAATACATCTTAACCACAATTTCCCTCCCTCCACTCCTCCCAGGTCCCTCCACACCTCTCCTCTGTCCCAGATCCACTCCCCCTCCATTTCCTTCAGAAAAGAGCAGGCCTCCCAGAGACACCAACCAATGTCTAGTTTAAACTGAGGCCCATGCCTCTAGAGGGAGTCCATGCCCTACAATGTCTGGGTGGCTAGAAACCAGAGACTAGAAATCCCAGTGACCTAGAGTAGAACCAAACACTACTGGCAAAAAAATAAAGAATAAAAAATAAAAACAAAATAAAATAAATAAAATGATACTCTGTTATACTCATCTATTGGTGCCTTGTCAAGTCGTCTTCAGAGAGGTTTCCTTCAGCAGCAGATGGGAGCAGGTACAGAGACCCACAGTCAGACATTATACACAGAGAGTCTAAATTGGAGGTCTTTATTGTCCCCTCCCCTTGGAGATCAGGCAACCCCATGGAAGAAGGGGAGGAAAGACCATAGACATCCCAGTGGATGGATGACATCAGGAGAACATGCCCCACTGAATCAATTAAGTAGGGCTCAGATGGCCTCACAGAGACTGAAGGAGCAAGCATGGGGACCACAGGGATCTGTACCAGGTCCTCTATGTATGTGTCATGGCTGTCAGCTTGGTATTTTGTGGGACTGTTAACAGTGGGAGCGGGTGTGTCTCTGACTCTTTTGCCACAACTTTCGTACTATTCTTGCACCAGCATATCTTGCAGGTGGTCACCATTGTAGATTGAAGAGCTTGTAGTTGTTTCTCCGCTGGTAGCACGCAGAGTACTTTCCAGTAACAATATCTGGTATTTCCAACCTTAGAATGTCTGCATTCAGAGACAGCAGTCTCAGCTGTATCTCATATAAGCCATAGCAAGGGCGATACCACAGCCGCTAAATAGAGAAGACATACCACCCCACCCCCTCACATACCCACAAATATGTCAGAATAAAACCAATGAAACAGAAGACCTCTACAATGAAAACATTAAGATACTGAAGAGAGAATTTGAGAAAAACAGCAGTAGATGTTGGAGAGAGCCACCATGCTCATGAATTTTTAGGATTATTATTGTGAAAGTGGCCATCCTACCAAAAGCAATCTACAGATATAACGCAATCTCAATTAAATTCCAAGGACGTTTCTTCACAGACATAGAAAAAGAAAACTATCAAAATTTGTATAACAGCATAAACGAACAAGGAGTGCCACACTAACCCTAAACAAAAAGAGTGTTGCAGGAGTTATCAGAGTACCTGATTTCAAGTTATACCACAGAATACTGTCATTTTTTATAATGCATCTTTTCCAACTACTATTCATATCTTCTTCCATTTGATTAATGCACATACATTGAGGGGAAACAACATTTCAAATGCTTACTATTCAAGCTGAAAAATATTTTTAAATTTCTTATGTTCCAATTCATTCCCTTTTCCTTCATATATAATTACTACAAGAAATTCAAAGCATGCCAGAAATTATGACAATGAGTATCATAGACTTGGAAGAAAAATAGTTTATTGCAATTCTGTTCTCCTGAAAATCTAAACTATTCCCTTGATTTATCTGTCCCATAAACCTTAGAGATGATTTTGTAAATATGTTTTTCATAACTAATGTTTAGAGACACATTGAAATTTGTCAGAGTGTCTCATGACCTCTTCTTTTAGACATATAATATGTTCACACCCTGAACGGTGGACTGGAATTCAGCTATTCTTTAACACTGAGCACAGCTCATCGCTCTGAATTTTAAAGTGTTGGCTTCAGTCAACGCAGAGTCTCTATTGTCACTGATTCTTATAAGTGCTGCTTCCCACAGTACACACCATGGTGCCACAATCATCTTGATAATAGTTTGAAGTTCTTTCTGAGAGAGTCTGGAAGGTAGAAATATACTTAACAACATCACACTATTCTGAAAATTACATGGCCGAGATAGCATTTTTACTTGTTATATACAGCATTTCCCCATTTTGTCAAATGACCTATAAAAAAGTACAGAGGCAGATATTACTTGCTTTCCAGTTAATCACATTGTATGGCACTCGGCTCCTCGAGACTTGCGTACAGCCCTGGAGTCATAAAAGCGAGGTGTGTTATATGGCTGGGAACCAAAGGCCAAATGCTTATAATATCCTTTATGTACAAGTGTGGAATAATAGCAACCCTCAAGGTAAGATTTTTTTTTTCTGATGCTGAAGATCAGAGTTTTGGGAACAAAATAAACACTGAGAAAGAAACCTGTAAATCCATTTCATTGCCAGTGGCCTGACAGTGAAGGTTATAACAGAATGTTGGTGGACCTGCCGTATCATAATTCGATACCTTGGACTCTCACTTTGCTTTCCACAATACCTGATATCAAGAAAAATAACTTTACAGAATTTAATATCATGATTGTCTTGCCTTGTAACTACTCAGCTGTGTTACTGCTGTGGACCACTAAACATAGGAGGAAGTGTAAATAGAAATTTTATTATTTTAAATCTTACAAAAGATTAATATGTTATTGTACATGATACTTTTTACACTGTTAAACTTAATAACACAATGCAACATTTGGTCTGAAATATATCCAATTTGTCTTTTTGGTGAGTTAAAGGGCCTGTCACTAGTGGAGGTGACTTATTTCTGAGGTGATTTTGCTACTAATTATTGCTTTGTATTTTCTTACTTGACATTTGGGGGAGAACTACACTACTCTATAAGCAGTGAAAGGTATTTTTCAGAATATTTTAGATATACTCTGGTTAAGAATTTTGTTGTTATTGTGTGTGGAGATGTGTGTAGAAGTGTAGAGAAAGCCTAATTTATATTACAAATCACCCTGAGAATTTGTGGATACATTTTAGAATATTTTGATGAAGCTTTTGATTTGTAGAGTATATCAACCTTTTTACTTTAATTACATGAGGTTGTGCATGATACCTTAGACATATTTAATAGCACACATGTTCTACTTAACATACAACTAAACCACTGTCCATTTCTCTTATTAGCAGGAAAAGATTAATTCAATTAAGAAAATATGTATTTTTTGGTAGCTAGAGCCTGCAATATTAATAAGGATAACTGTCAACTTCAAGGCCATAGTCCCACATAATACCACTAACTAGGTGGTATTATTAAACTATTTTGTAAGTAGGATTAATGTTTACAGAGAGTCAACACTATGGAATTTCTCAATTATTTGTGAAGACCCATTTTTAAACAGTTGAGAATACTTAAAGGAGAAATTTGACCTGCCAAATTTGGCATCAGATTGGAGTCCAGAACAGCTGGTGGGCACATTTGTAGATTATAGAATGTGTTATATCAATCCCACAGTAGCTTTGGTTTTAGAACTTTCGTATGGTGGTGAAGTCTTTTGATCTGTGGTCTCAGTTTTATCCACCTTTCCCATTTCTCCCAGATCAGATTCTACTAAATATCAATTCTTCCTTATGTAGATTTAGATGGTCATTTAGACAAAGTGGATCTTGCTCTAGCTACCTTCTCACTCTAAACTCATCTAGACCACATATTTGTAACTGTGGTTGTATTTATGTTTACTTGGTAATAATCTCCATATATCTGCCAGATATTTGACTTTATTATTTCCAAATTGTCTGAGAATAAGTACGTAAAAATCCCTTCAACCTAGGTATTCAGTCAAATTTTTGACATGTCACATTGGCTGTAAAATGTATATTGCAGTCCTTGTTGTTATACATGTATATACACATACATATATATGTATGTATATATAAACATTAGATAACATGAGTAAATCAGGTTATGTAAATTTCACATATGCTTAATTTTTCTCTTAGTTTCTGAAACAGAATCATTAAAAATCAATCAATATGATTTTTAAAAAAGGAAATGAAAACTTTCAACATTTTGTACCATGGTCTGCCATGGGCATGTTACAGGTCCCTCATTTTCCCAGAAACTTGAGTGGTGAGAACCAAGGCATACTTGCTAATTATACTTTCAGTTAAGTGTCAGTGAAAAGCATTTAGACAGAAGAATTTCCCATAGTCATCATTGGCACTCCTTCTTCAATATGAATTTTATGAATCTCCTCACTCCAAAAACCAATATGTACTGGCATCTGAAAGTCTAATAAACTTGTCATGTGTAACTATACATAACACACTTTGTAACAGAGATCTAGATAATGGACTTTTTATTGAAACACTAATTATCTTATTTTTATAAGTTTATGAAATGAATAATATTGCCTCTATTTTGTAGCTAAGGCAACAGAGTCACAGGAGATAATGTATTTTCTTTATAGTTTTGGGCTGGTACAAACACATATTTAAAAATAAATGAATCTGAAGTCTGTGTGAGTCCAGCTTGATGAATCTAGTACTATATGTTCACTTTGCTAGCATGTGATATCAGTCAGTACATTACAAAATAATGGAGCTGTTAGCAACTTAAAGAATTAAGTCATTACCACACATTGTAAATTCATGAATCTTCTCATATAAAATGGCATATAAATATGAATTTTTCCCAGAATATTATGTTCAATATAGCACCTCTCTTAGGAAACTCCACAGTTCAGATATGTGTGTTTAAGGAATCACAATTTATTTCTATGTGACTGTCATTATTCTCTCTTCTCCCATCCACAAATAATTTCTACATTTAGCTATACTATTTTAGATAAGATTCTGAATTATCTCACACAAAAATGTTGTAATCTGACTATGAGCTAGTTCTTCTACATTAAAACGTAATAAAGTATCTTATAAAAAAGAAATGAAACTGGCATTTTACTCTTTTTTTTTTTTTACAAAATTTAAAAGTAGCTGATGGGATTTTCTAATAAAAAGGAGACCTTTACCTCCCAGTTTGCAAATTATAAACACTTCTTTCTAAATATAAAATAAAATCCTTCATCTCTTTCAATATAGTCTATTTGTAAGGACAAAGATTTGAATTCTTTCAGTTTTAACAATATGAAATGTTTACTCAAATCAAGTACTTTAGATTTAAAAATCATTCATATAGTATATATGAAACAAGATTGGTTATTGATAGCTTCCTTAGAAATTCAACACTCAGTTGTAAATTGACCCTGGCCTCTTCTTTGGGTCTAAAAGCTTTAAACATCAGCCCCTTTCAGATGTATTAGAAAAAGGCATCACTTTTCTGAATTTCATCTACTACATTTGCCCTTAATTATACTTTTATTGGTGTTATACAATATTTTGGATTCTTAAATTTTAATAATAAAACCTAAGTAAATCGGTCAGTATAAATGAGGGTAATAAAACATACCCCAGATATACATATAAAATTTCTTGTGAAGATGTTTATGAAATTTTAGTTGGTATTTTATAGATCACATTAATGAAAACAATTTTCTTACTTCCTTTTTTGAAGAGTTTCAACAAGAAATACAAAAAGGTTGCAGGGAGGCTGGAGAGTTGGTTTAGCAGTTAAAAACACTGACTCCTCTTCCAGGAGACCTGGGTTTTGTTTCCAGCACCCACAAGGTGACTCACCACTATCATATCCCAGTGGATACAATTCCTTTTTCTGGCCTCTGTGGGAACCAGGCATGCACATGATTGATAGACATACAAGCAGATAAAACATTAATATATATACAACAAATGAATTTTCAAAAAGAAAAAAAATAGAACATAGAGTGGAATTATATTTACTTTGCTGAGGGAATTCAGATTATGCCTACCAAAGCAGATTATTAAAAATATCATAAGATATATTTAAGGTAGATAGTAACAAAATTATGGTCAGTATCAGAAAGATTATACATAATTTTCCAAACTAAGGTAGGTCATAGGTATCTAAATCTTACTTGAACTTCACTTCTATGTTAATTCTTTTAATGAAAAATTACCTTTATCTACTGTTTTATTTTATTTAGAAGCAAGAAATAGCTTTGCAGCTAAGACTGGCTTCAAAGCCAGGACACTATTGACTGCTATATGAGTGCTAGGATCATAGGCATGCACCTACAAAACCAGCCCCTTTCATCTACTGTATTCTAAATAATTAGACTTTTAAAATGACTACATAGATTATGATAGTTATTGAATGATTCCCTGTATAGGTTACATATTTAGTGTCTTTGTGTATAGTTTACACACACACACACACACACACACACACACACACACACACAACCAAACAAATGTTCTCCACAAACTTATCTTGTTCAGAACTCTCTCTAGAAAACATTCCTAGAATGCTACATCATCTACCCCTGTTGGAAATAGCTACATATGACACACAGAATGGCAAGTGTTAAAAGCTAACACAGCATTCAGTTCTTAGACTACTCCTCATGTAGAATGCCTCTTGGCCTACGTAACTCAAAAAAAAAATTAAGTTTTGCATGTTATTTCCGACAGGGGTACCTCTTTGGCATGGGTAATTCAAAATGCTTTGTCTCTATATAGCTATGTGCATGTCTATTAATTTATCCATTTAGGATTCTTTTTTTTTTTGAGTATCATTGATTTTTTTTCCATTTAGGATTCTTGATCAAACATCCAGACCACACTCTGACTGAACATACTAAATTCCTTTTGTAAGTACTCAGCTCTGATGTCCTTTGCATCCAGTCTCTACCGTTGTTTACAATCCGAATAACAGCAGTGTTGCCAAGTTCCTTTCGGGGAAGAGATATTTTAATGGCTGTCAAATGCTGCCTTGTTTTTAAATGCATAATTATAGGTGTTACGTTTGCCTGAAGAACTTAATCATTTAAAAAATGCTTTTCTAGTAATCAAATGAAATTTTTTCCTGATAATTGCCTCAGTCACTTTTAGAGTCAATAATGAACATACTCATGCTGGGAGACATACAAAGGTGATTTAATAAAATTTAGAGCTAAATATATGTTTCCCTTGGCCATCCATTGAAATTATTACTTTAATTAACTACTTTTGAGTAATTAATATTTTCTTAATGAAATATAATTAATGGCACATTTTTATTGCATGAAGTGGTTTTTTTTTCTGTGACACTGAGCAGGAATAGGGCGTTTGAGAAATTATTATTCCAAATTTTCACATCATAATAAGAAAAAAGAAGGGTGATAAGTCAGCATTAAAGACTACCTTCAGGCAGTAGATACAGGACCATCTCTAAGGAAGTATAAGTACATCAGGCTAAATTTTAGGATTTTTCCAGACTAAGTAATCAAAATAATATGAGTAAGCATGGTGCCTAGAGAACTCCTTTAACAATTAACCCACAGAGATTCACCGCATAGATATTATCTCGTCTTCAGTACAGGGGTGACATATCTTCTCTTAAAGAGGACTAGCTAAAGCAAGGCTTGACTCTGTGTGTGTGTGTGTGTGTGTGTGTGTGTGTGTGTGTGTGTGTGTTTGTATATCTGTGTACAATGTGCAGATATGTGTCATTTGTGATCAAATTTAAAAAAGTATGAAGTCAACACTATTAGTATTAGGCTAGAACTAGAAAAGAACCAGGTAAGTATATAGAGGAGTAAGTAAAACAGGTGCCCAATTCTTTATTCCCCTAAAATAGCCAACAAGAGGGTTGTATTTCAAAGAAAGACTGAAAAGGGAGGTTCAAAGTACTAATGAATAAACAAAGCTATTGAACAAAACAAAAGCTAAGATAAGTTCTTTAAGATATTAGCTACAGGGTATCATTGGCAATTTATCTGTTCAGGCTACCACTTCAGAGTACCTCAATATTAAAATTTAACTTCTAGAAAGTCTGTGTTTACTTGGGAGACAGAGCAATCATAGATCTATTGAAAATTGTTACAATGATAAGGACAAGAAATGTAAAAGAATCAGTATAAGAGACAAAAATCTCCTCCACATTCCTATAAAATTGTCTGACATGCCCAGACAGGCTTACCCTATGTCCTAAGCAAATAAGGAATTAAATAGTCTTAGACATTTTTGTTTCTTCATACAATGGTAACATTGAAATATTCCCTTTTTTTCTGGAGATAAGCACAAATCACACATAGAACTGATTAAATCTCCTTTATTAAGCAGAAAGTTAATATATGTAAATTCCTTTCTCTAATGGAGAAGTTTCTAGAAATAAAATATACACTTTTATGCTGACAAGTTAGTATTGGTTAGGAAAAACTGAAAGTAAATCAAGCAAATTTATCATAATTTTGAAGAACAAAATCTACATACATTATTTTTGGAAAAAAGAGTAAGAAAACTTTAATTTCAGAGAACTTGGAAGTTGAGCCCTTCTGTAAAGCCACCAACTCTCTAATACATGAATAAATTTAGAGGACAATGAGATTTCTATTATCATCTAGTATTCACTTAAAATATTTCTGTATATGAAATACATATTAAATGTTATACTTAAAAGGGATGATATAAAAGATAATAAAATTCATAAGCTGTATTTAAGGTGATAGTATTTTATCAGTATTAATTTCTTATTTTGGTAGTGTGCTATGGCCATTATCAGTGGTGTATTCCTGGGAAGCTGCATGAGCACTATCTGTAGATGTGCATCTGCTTGGGAGAGATACTATTAAAAAGTATTATAAATAAAATCATATAGACATGGTGGTGCTGGCAAAGTACACAAAATGAAGGAAGAGTTAAACAATCATGAAATTATATGGAACCGGTCCTCAGCTCTTTGAAGCCCAACACTGAACACCAAAATCCTTGTGGAAGCAGATACTGGCTACACAACTGAGATGTTCGCCTTATGGAAGTCAACATGTTGACTGAGAATTAACACTGAGCAGAGAGAAGAAGAAAGACTGTAGCATGGATGTGGAACAGAAACCAGAATCCTGTGATGAGGAAACCTTGACAAATACAGGAGACTTAAAGTTGTTTATCCAGAATACAAAGCAAGGTAGAAAAGGATGCAGGACTAGCTGGGGCTCCAGAGGATGACAGATTCATAGGATGTAATAAAAGTTTTAATTATCACCAGTTGCAATAAGATGTCTTTCAAAGCCTCTGAGATAAAAATGTGTTAAATGACAGTGGGTCAACCTTCAGGAGATACATCAAGATATATCTGTGGAAGGTACGTCTAAGGGACATATTCTTTCACTGATTAAGGTAAATAATGCTTACATCACACAATTTTAGAATCTTTACAAAGCTGACATTTACTTGCATACTTTTAATGTGTTTATTCAAATATGATTACATATAAGTAGGCCGTTCTTATGTATTTGGTGAAGAAGCAAATTGTCCTGAAACCCCACGTTCCCCTCTTGTCATTCTGCGTATGGTCCCACCGCCCGTTAAGCAGGTAGTAAACAGTCTAAATGTCTCTTTGTTTCACCATAAATGAAAGGAATTCATGTATTCTTTCACATCTGTCATCTCTTATACAATATTATATGTATGCTTCATCTACATTCTTATAAGCCATTTTTTTCATTTTTATTACTTTTATTCATTATAGGTATGGAGTATGCATTGATTCATTATTTCATTTCATATTAGATGTCAATGTCATTTCCAGCCATCTGATTTAAAGCACAGAACTATAGTAGCTGATAGCACAATTTTTATGTGACAGATTCTTTTCAGTTTTTTGCAATTTAAGACACAATACATAAATAAATTGAATTACTGGCAATGTATATTTTACATAGGAATCATAATGATGCAAGAATACTGGAGAAAAAATTGAAGAATTTCTTATTAATGAAAAAGGTTCAAGTATCAATGTAAACAAAACTTACAGCATGTGAGATAATATATAAATTATCAGAATAAGAATAAAAATTTATATTTTTATATGATAAAGGCATATTTTATTTCTTGAGGAAAGTGGAAAAATAAAAATGAATTATAGGCATACATATAATGATGGATTTTGAAATATATCTAAATGTTTTCTCAACTATTTCACAGAAACCTGAATATTTGCTAACCTGAGCTATGTCTGCCCTCTGCCACCATGGTTTGTGTTACAGAAATGTCTTATTTCAGATTGTTTGATAAAGAGCTGTCAAAAATGTTGAAGGCATACCTGCAACATTGTGAGAAGCACCTATGAAGGACAAAAGAGAGTGAGCTGAGAAACAGGGAAGGAGCCTTCATAACAAACTGCCCATTTGATGTCTGCAATAAGTATGTAGGAGAGAGACTTCATGAGAATGATACAAAGTCCCTGAGGCAAAGTTGTTTTCAAGTAATTTCAAGCTTGCAGTCATGGGTCTATTTTATCATCCCTGCCATGGGCAGGAATCACAGAAGTGATAGACATAGGAGAACAGCAGCTAAGGCCTCAATTATAGTGTCACATTAGGAAATCTAAAGGATGCACTTCTGTGGATGCTCTAGTCCAACTCAGGAACTATACACATCAGAGTAGTATACCATATACCCTGACTCATAGCTCCAACTGAATGAATTTTTAGCACCACCCTTTGATCAAATATCCTCAAATTCTCTTCTGGTTTATAACTGTACATGTTAGACACTTGATTTTCTTCCATAGTTAGTCAGCGTCCCCTTTAGCAAGATTACATTGATATTAAAAAAATATATCTGTAATACAGGAGAAAGAGTAGAGACCACTACTAAAAGGAGACATATGCAAGATTGAAAGGCACAGTCTTGGTGGGAAATGGCAGCTCTTGGTCAGGGGCAGCTTTATAAATTCAGGGTCAAGGATATCTGTGCTGAACATGCCCAAGGGCATTCATCTCAAGGTAATTCATTGTTCCTGTATTTCTTTTCTTTTTTAAATTTTATTTACTTATTTTGTATATGTGGATGTTTGTCTGAAAGTATGTTTGAGTACTATGTGCATTCCTGGTACCCTCAGAGGACTGAAGAAGGAGTCAGATCCCCTGGAAGTGGGATTACAGTTTCTGGAGTTGCAGATGGTTGTGAGAGGCCATATGGGTGCTGGGTAAGAGACTGGGTCCTCAGCAAGAATGGACAGTGCTCTTATCTACTGAGGAAACTCTCCAGCCTCATCCCTGATTTCCATTCCTTTTTTTAATCATCCTGTGACTTCATTCATTTATTTATTGTTGATTAATATATTGATTAATGAGAACTTGAAAACAAACCTGAAGGATTTGCCTTGCAAAAGAACATGAATATTTCCTTTAGGTCATCTGAAAGCACTAGAAAGACAGAGAATGTAGGAGTCAGCAAACCTCACGTGGACTTTTTGCAGCACAACTAGTAGGTGGAGTATCACGGATGTTTGATCAACATCTTTTATCATATATCCAGAAAAACTAGACCCTAGGGCCAGATATAATATGTACGGCTGTAAAACTGCTTCATTCTTCTCCTGTAAGGATGCGTCAAGGTAAGTGAACTCAGCACATTACATTCTGGAGCAAGCCCATGAAGGCCCTGTGCATGCCGCCTCAGTCTCTCTAAGTTCATATGAGTTTGAACATGTTGATTTAGAGTGTCTGGTTTTCTTGGTGTCCTCCATCTTCTCTGCCTCACTCTTTCTGTCTCCACTTGTACAGAACTCCCTGAGCCCTGAGGATCAGGATTTGATGGAGATATCCCTTTTAGGGCTGAGTGTGCCATATTCTTTCAATCTCTATATAATGTCTAGCTGTTAGTCTCTACATGTGTTCCCATCTTCTATATACAGAAAGTTCTCTGATGATGGCTAAGCAAATTACTGATCGTATTTTTCTATCTGGGCCTGGGATACTGCACTCAGGATGATAATTATCTAGTTCCATCCATTTATCTGCAAATTTCATGACTTTATGTTTTTAATGACAGAGTAATACTCCATTGTGTAAATGCACCATATTTTGTTGTCCATTCTTCTGTTCAGATTTAATTCTCATTCTCTGTAGGTTGTTTTGAATTTCTGACTACTATGAGAAAAGCTTCAATGAACATGGTTGAACAAGCGCATTTATAGTAGGATGGAGCATCCTTTGGGTATATACCAAAGAGTGATATATCTGGTTCTTGAGGTAGATAGATTCCCAATTTTCTGAGGAACCACCATATTGATTTTCATAGTGGCTGTACAAGTTTGCACTCCCACTAACAATAGGTGAGTGTTCCTCTTAATCCACATTCTCACCAGCATGAGCTGGCACTTGTGTTATTGATCTAAGCTATTCTGACAGGTATAAGATGAAATCTTAAAGTAGTTTTGATTTGCAGTTCCATGATGGCTAAGGATGTTGAACATTTCTTTAAGTGTCTCTCAACTATTTGAATTTTGTCTACTGAGCATTCACTGTTTATATATGTACCCCATTTAAATTATATTATATGGGTTTTTGATATCTATTTTCTTGAGTTCTTTATATATTTTGTATATTAGCCCTTTATCAAATGTGCAGCTGGTAAAAATCTTTTCCCATTCTGTAGGCTGCTGCTATGTCCAAATGATGATGTCCTTTGTTGTACAGAAGCTTCTCAGTTTATGGTTTTATGTAGAGGTCTTTGATCCACATGGATCTCAGTTTTGTGCAGAGTGATAAGTATGAGTCTATGTGGATTCTTTTATATGCAGAAGAAATTGAGGAGCACCACTTTTTTTAAAGATACTATTTTTTTTCCTGTGTGTATTTACGGCGTCTTTATTTAAAAAAAAAAAAAGCTGTCTATAGACATATGGATTTATATCTGGATCTTTGATTAGATTTCAGTGATAACCATGTCTGTTTTTGTACCAATATCATGCTGTTTTTATTAGTAAAGCTTGGTAGTACAAATTGAAATCTGGGATGGTGACAATGTTGGCAGTTCTTTAATTATTGAGAATTGTGGTGGTATTGTGTTCCCCAAAATATTGTGTATGCCAATAAACTTATCTGGGGTCAGAGAACAGGACAGCCACAATATTAAACATAGAAGTTAGGCAGTGGTAGCATACGCCTTTAATCCTAGCATTCCAGAGGCAGAAATTCATGTGTTCAAGGATACACCTAAGCATGGTGACCCACGCCTTTAATCCCAGAAAGCACGCCTTTAATCCCAGGGAGTGGTGGTAGAAAGCAGAAAGGTATATAAGGCGTGAGGACCAGAAACTAGAGGCATTTTGCCCTGGAGAGGCCTTTGGCCTGGAGAAGCATTTGGCCTGGAGAAACATTTGGCCTGGTTAAGCATTCAGGCTTTTGAGCAGCAGTTCAGCTGAGACCCATTCTGGATGAGGGCTCGGGGCATCCAGTCTGAGGAAACAAGATCAGCTGAGAAGTTGGCCAGGTGAGGTTAGTTGTGGTTTGTTCTGTCTCTCTGACCTTCCAGTGTTCACCCCAATACCTGGCCCGGGTTTGTTTTATTAATAAGAACTTTTAAGATTCATGCTACAGAGAATTGTTTTAGTTATCCTGATTTTTTTGTATTTCCATATTGAAAGTGCCAGCATTTATTTACTGAACCGAAGGCTCCTGATGTGGTTGCTAGGAATGAAAGCCAGGCCAGGTTGGGCAGGTTTCAGCAAGACTGAGACTGAAACAAGTTTATTTGAAGTAATCAGATTTTCTGTACACTTATCAGAAATAAGACAATGGCGGGTGCCAGGAAACCAGAAATGACATATAAGATTAATGTCTAAGACTAATTGCTCTGCCAAACTTGCATAGGCCTCACTCACTTCTAAGGAGCACAGAGAAATCCAGGTGGTCTGAATGCTTCACTGCCTCCATTTCTCAGGAAAGAAAGACACACAGTATACCAAGAGGCACAGACTAAAACCTGAACAGCTATGACATATCCGGTTCAGGTCAGCTAGACCCAGTCAACCACATGATTCTTTGTATTGTATGAAGCTGAAGATCGTCCTTTCAAGATCTGTAAAGAATTATGTTGCAATATTGACAGGTATTGCATTGAATCTGTAGGTTGCTTTTGATAGGATGGCCATTTTTTTTTAATTTTACCATGTTAATCCTATCGATCCATGATCATGAAAGATCTTTCCATCTTCTGACATCTTCTCCAATTTCTTTCTTCAGTGTCATAAGCTATTTATCATGTAAGTATTTTTTTTTCCAAGCCAAACTGTATCCAGCTTTATTAAAGATACTTTCCATAAACAATCATGGTTTTTCAGGCAGGACATGGGCAGACAATCATGAACAGTATACAAGAACTTCCAAACTCCCTTCTTGTATAGACTACCAAAATCAGAAAGCCACTATAAAACCCGATGAATCTTCATTCGATGCTTTGAAAAGGGGGAGAGCTTAGAGTGAGGGCTGACAGTTCACATCGAGGATGTTGTTCAACAACTTTTCACAAGCCGACCCTGACTTTCAGGAAACCAAACGAACACGGCAGAATTATCAATCTGAAGATCCACGATCTTTTATAAAAGGAACCGCTGCTCTTTTGAGGACACAGTGATACCACTGCAAAGTCCAGATTGCCTGGTAGACCGGCAAAACCAATTTTGGGGGTCAGGTTCCAACAGGTCTCTGGTTTGAAGGGAGTTAAGTCTATGTTGATGGTCCAGGGGAGGAAGACACAGAAATGAATTTAGAGTTTCCCACACAGGGCATTTTGTGCCATGGTGGCCACATATGTCAACACCAGGACCTCTCTCCTGAGAGCCGAGAGGAGTCTTTCAAAATTAGCAGGGAAAGATGTTTTCCAACATCAACCATCACCAATCCAGCTTGGGAGACATTTTGTTAGTGACACATGTTCCTTCCCCCCTTCAAAACAATGAAGTGTTCTGTGTGCTAACAACATAGCTTAAAAAAAAAAA
>CABHPH010158310.1:0-20895 GCA_902168325.1 Peromyscus nudipes | reverse complement strand
TCAGTTCAAGCTCGAGTCCTCCAGGTCCTATGTCTGAAGTGTGCAATGTCTTCACCAGTAGGGTCATACCATCAAGTTCTGGGGGGCAACCAAGGACACTGGCAATAACCTCTAATGTTTTGGGAGTCCCTTAGACTTCTCTGAGCATCTACACAAAGCAGGTGTTTTCCAACCTACACAAAGGTTGTTTCCTTTTGGCTTTTTAAACTCACCTTAGTGTTATTTATCTCTCCTTCTTCCCTTAACCTCAGTCTGGCCCTCCCTGCCACCTACTCCGATAAAGCCCACACCTTGTTTTTCCCATTTTCTCCTTCATAGCGCCTGTACCAGGTTGTCTTTTCTCTGAAGGCCCCTCCCACGGTTCCCATTTTACTTTCCTGCTTTCTGTAGTCCTCCATGTTATATGCACACATATAAAGATTCTGAGTTAGGATCCAGAAATAAGAGAGAACATGCAATGTTTGTCTCTCAAGGCCTGGGTTACCTCTCTTGGTATAACATGGTGTTCTTCCTTTGTTTTACCTGCAAGTTTCCTGATTTTGTTTTTGTAGCTGAACAATATTGAATTGTATATATGTAACACATTTTCATTATCCATTCATCTGTTGAAGGACACAGTGGTTGTTTCCATTTCCTGTCTATTGTCAATGGAGCTGCAATGAAAAGGGCCGAACAAATTATCTGTGGAGTCGGATACTGTTGTCATTTGGTCACATGCCAAGGAGTTGTAGAGTTGGGTCATGTAGTAAACCTACTTTTAGCTTTGTAAAAATTCTCCACACTGATTTCCAGGGTGGCTCGATGAGTTTACAACTCCATGGACTAGTTTGAAATCCCATCAACAGTGAATAAGGGGCCCCATTCCCCCAAATTCTTCCCAGCATTTGTTGTCAGTTGTTTTCTTTATCCTAGTCGTTCTATGATGAAATCTCAAAGTATCTTTAATATTCATTTCTATAACTGCTGAAGATATTGAACACTTTTTACCATTTCATAGAGTTCACATCAGTCATTGAGGCACCCTTTCTGGTTTTGCTCTAGAATATAACATGGCTGGATATGGACTTCAGTGTTGACCAATCTGTTTTTCCCTAATTTAAAGATGCTATCCATTTCTCTTCTTCTTTGCCTTATTCCACGTGATAACTAAATCGTAACTCTTAGCCTGGTTTCTCTGTATGTGCATACTAATTTTCTCTGGCAGCCACTAAAATTCTCTTTATTACTCATTTTGAACAATTTCAGTATTTCTCCTGTCTGGCATTTATTGACCTTTCCTAGATCTGTGGGTTTATAATTTCATCACTTTGGGGAAACACTTTGGCCATTATTTTGTCAAATAGGTTTCTTCTCTCCCCATTTTTCTTCTTCAGTAACTTCAATTACATGTGTATGTAGCCACTTGAAGGTATTACTCATCAGTGATGTTGGCTTTATTATTTTTTTATTTTTCTTTCCATGCTTCATTTGAATAATTTCTCATATTGCCTCTAGTACCTTCTCTAAAATATAATCTGTTTTTAATTTTATCTAGTGAATTTTTTCTTAGTTGCCATTTTATTTCTTGAAAGTTATGTCTGGATATATTCACTATCTTTCTTGTTGGCTTATTTTATTTTGTTGAGACAGACACTCCCTATGAAGTCATACCTGGCCTTGAAACTTTGGTCATTTTGCTCATCCTCCTGAGATGATGTTACAGGCATGCTTTTCCCTGAATGAACTATTATTTAATGGTTTTACACTTGATTATTTATTTGGGGGTATTTGCATACTACTTGGGAGTATATATATATGGAGGTCAGAGGACAATTTGTTGTAGTTAGTTATCTCCTTTTACCACGTGAGTTCTGGGCATCAAACTAAGGTCATCAGGCTTGGTGGAAAGTGCCTTTACCCACTGAGCCATATTACCAGCACAATATTTTTCACATGAAATTTAATTTTAAATTTCCTTTTTGCTAATTCTAACATCTGTATCAGTTCTGGGTTGGATTACTGATTCATTTTTGTACTTAATTATAGATTTCATTTTTCTTGCTCCCATTTGTGTACTTGATTTTTTCCCTCTGTCTATGTGTGTGTGTGTGTGTGTGTGTGTATGTTTGTGTGCACAGTATTCATGTGTTCATAATATGGAGGTCAGAAAACACTTTTGGGAGGCAGTTCTTTCCTTCCATTGTGGGTTCTGGGAATAAAAGTCAGATGATTGTATTTGTGTGGCAAGTACACATACACTCTGACCCATCTTGTTGACCTCATACTTGGTAATTTTTTTTTGTAGGATGCCAAGCACTGTGATTTTTACCCTGTTAGTTACTGGATATGCTCAAATTCCTAATAATAATTTGAATTCTATCTTAGGAGACAGTTAAGCTATTGAGCAGTTTTGTGTGTGTGTGTGTGTGTGTGTGTGTGTGTGTGTGTGTGTGTGTGTGCAGTTATTCTTGTGGTAAAATCAGAGGCTGAAACCATGACATCATCTTCAAATGCTTCTCCACTTTATTTTTTTGTGACAGTGTCTCTCACTGAACCTGGAACTCAGTATTTCAGGTAGAAGGGCTGACCAACAAGCCATTAGGAACCTTCTTTCTTCACTCTGTGGTTACATGGATGTTGATAATCTTAACTGAGGGCACCATGCTTGGACAGCGAGCACCTTTACCATGGATCCAGCTCTCTAGCCCCATGGAGCAGTTTCTTTGGCTCAGCAGGTAAAAGCACTTGCAGCCTCATGACATAAACTCACCTCTTGACCGCCATGTGTTAGCTATTACACTGCTATGAAAAAAATACCCAGAAAAAAAGATTGAAAAGAAAAGAAAAAACAGAACTTGAGAGGAAGAAAGATTTATTTTGTCTCACAATTTCAGAGGTTCAGTTTCGTCAGCTGGCTCCAGTGCCTTGGGCCTGACTGGAGTGAAGCAGGAGAAGTGTGCATGAGAGGAGTTTGCTTACCTCATGGTATCCAGAAAAGAGAGTAGGGAAGAAAGTGTGTGGGGGAGTGATGAAGAAATAAGGACAAGAGTTTTCAAGGACACAACTCCTGTGACCTGCCTTCTCCAACCATTCTCACCTAGATTTCACCACCTTCTAATAATTCCTCAGATGATGATGTATCAGTGAATTAATATATGTATTAAGGCAGAACTCCCAGGGTCCATTCACCTCTCTGTGACTGGATCCAGTAGCTGAGGACCATGTCTTTAACATAGAAGCCTTTAGTTCAGCTGTTTTTAACCTGTGGTCATGACCCCTTTGGGGGTTGAATGAGCCTTTCACAGTGGTTGCCTAAGACCATTGGAAAACACAGATCTTTATATTAAAATCATAACAGTAGAAAAATTACAGTTATGAAGTGCTAAAGAAAATAATTTTGTGGTTGGGGGTCACCACAACACGAGGAGCTATATTAAAGGATCACAGCATTAGGAAGGTTAAGAAACACCACTTTAGTTGGTGGCACTTCAAATCTGAACCACAATACCTCGGAAAAAACTTGGCCCAAATTTGAATATTTAAGCTTAATTGCATGAATTTTACAATGAAGAACATAAATCCAATGGAGGAATAGAAATTTGGAAAAGATGGCTTTGGGCTACAATTTTAGCTTCTTCTCCCTGAGAGATCTAGTATGTGTCAACATGTTTGCTAGGTCTCAGTTTCCTCATCTAGGGAATGGGTAGGCTATTTTGAAGAACAGTTCTTGGGAGCATAGTATATACTTAAAGATTAGTTTCTTCTTCTTATTTCCATGATTAGAGCAGGAAGAGAAATCATGAGAGGGAAGGGAGGGAAGAGAAATGTGAAAGAAAATATAGTTAAGACTTGTTTTGGAAAGAGAATTCAGCATAGTTGGTCAGGTGCTGCTGGAATAGGGAACCCTGGGCACTAGCCTTTGATCTTTGGGTTTTTACAGCACCCAAGTTCAGTGCTGCAATTATTTATTCAGAAGCCATGTGTGTGCACATGCAGACCTAGGAGCATACACAAATCTTTCTCTCTCTTGCTCCTGTGTGCTCATGCAAACACATACTGTTTATGGTTGCCATCTGCAGCACACTCCTGTGAGCTATTGAAATGCTCTCTCTTTCTTCTGTCCCCTACCCCTGCTCCTGCCCCCGCCCCAGGGTTGGTGCCCCCTTTGTTTCCTTCAGACAAGCCATTTCTCTGTGAGTCCCAGGATTCTGTTAAGAACGCCAAGCATCAGCCTCCTGTTCCAGTTCTTTTGAGCAGAAATGGGGCTTGTTTTGTGGGGTGGCTAAATTCCCCGCACGCTAATCTGTCATCAGTATTAAAAACAGACGTCTGGTTCTCCCATGCGGCCTCATCAGAGCAATTGGCATGAGTTTCAGCCTCTCATGCAGGGTAGACATGTGTGGAGTGGGGGAGTGAGGAGTGGAGCTGAAGCACAAGCCAACTTAATGAGTCCAAGGCCCCTCTTTGACCTACAGACTCAGAGGAGAGGGACTTGGGGGTGGGGAGGAGATCATGCACATCAGGAGTTAGTGGTAGACCCACAGCCAGACCTAGGATTTTGGTTTCTTTCCTTGACCACCTCTACCCAGAGTCCAAGAGCCCATGTTGTATCTGTATAGTTTTCTGTAATTGGGGAAAATCCTGGAGGCAGACGCAAATTAGAGATATTTGTATAGCTGGGCGAAGTTGAAACTACCCACCGTCTAGTCATTGATGGTGGTGGTAGGGGGTTCCTGATCTTTAAGTGGCAGAGGTCCCATCAGGATTGTTACTTCTTTGTCATATGTTTATCAGCTACTGAGAATCCCATGAGTTTGGGGTAGAATGACCTTAAGCATGGAGTCCTCCTCAGTATAAGGATTAAGAAAGTGAGACTAGAAGGGAACAGGTTCACCCTCAATTATAGTCTCCCACTTCCCAATATGGCAATATTCCTACCACATATTTTCTTCAGGTATCTGCTGCTCATTTGATGGATTTTTTTATCATAAAATAATTAATAGAGGCTTCTGTCTTTCCCCATTGAATTTCTAGCTTCAGCTCATTTAGCTCAGGGCTGGAAGGCCAGCTGAATATTGGCTCTTGAAGAGGCAGCAGGCCCTTTCTCTCTGCCCCCTTCCCTCCTCAAAAAAGGCAGCAACATCTGGAGCTGGTCAGTGCCCACTTTCTGTCCTGGCATCTGGGAGTCTGATGGGCCTCTCTCGAGCAGATTGGTAGCAGGCATTAGGTTTATCTCTTGCCAACTCTCAAGTCTTCTGAGTTTCCCTTTCTCCATCCTTTCCTTTCCTTTCTTTGTTTCTCCTTTCCCTTCTTTTTTGTTGTGTATGTCTCTCACGATATCTGCCTCTTCTCTTCAAGTCTTTATGTTTCTTTCTTTCTTTGTTTCTCCAAGTTGGCTCCAATATGCATGTTGGTCTAGACTCATATTTGGGTCAAGAAGAAGTTTTAAACTGTGAGAAGTCATTCTTTCTACTCTCAGCCCTCCCTACATCTTCACTCCCTCCAGCCATTAAGCCTCATCTTCAATTGAGAAAACTCTGTCCTCTACACTTTTCCCCAGTATACACTCACCAACCCATCTTGTATCTTAGAGTAAAGACTTTTTGAAGAGAGAAGAGCATTTAGGAAAATGCTACTCCAGTGGCAGAGTGGTGTTGTGCGGCAGATACACTGAAGGTATTTATGATATTCTCTGGAAACAACCTAGAGCTCCTCAAACCATATGGGTTATGCCGCAGTTATTCTTGTTGTTGAAGAATCTAAAGGGGCTATCAGCAGATTGGCATCTGCTTGCCCTGAGCTAGCTTGAGGGAAACAATGTCCCTAGAGTCAGAACTCCACCCCTTCAGCTAAATTGGAACAGGGGTAGGCGTGGTGAGGGTGGCAAGTAAAATATGTTCTGCAGGGTGAGGTACAAAATGACATGACTACAAACATCTGGAACTAATATTAGGGCCTCAGTAATGTTTCTGTCACTCCATCTGCTTTTTGAATGAGATATTTCGAAAGCCAAGAGCCTCCCAAAAGAAAAGGTATTTATATCTTAGAGGGTATTAATTCTGTCCATTTCCCTATGCTACCAAGTCTACCTTCTTATCACACTTCTTTACAAGTCTCAAAATGCTACTTATTCATCCATTAATATGATAGAACTTTTTCTAGTACAGGTACTCCAATAGAAAAGAACATGGGGGCAATAAAGAATGATTCCTCTCCCCAATGAGCTTTTTGTCTACTAGGAGAGAGAAATAATTTTGTGAGAAATGTCTGTAATTGCAAGATGGACGATGAGATAACTCATATGGTATAAGATACAGAAAAGGGGTTTCAAACTCAATACAGTGGGATTTGTAAAAGGTACCCAGAGAAAGTGAGACAATTGAGATTCTTGTTCCAGTAATTAGTCATCAGGATCAAGTCACTGTACTCAAGATTTCCAGCCCCCATGGGGATCACCCACAGTTTTTTCAGCTCTTCCTTCATGGTGCCATCTGTTGCCATTCTTGTCCTTACTGCCATCTGCCCATTGCAGAGAACAAGAGAATAAAACCTATATTTCTCTGTGTCCTCACCAGTATCTCCTTCCATAACAAGTATGAATAATGCCTGGACGACACCCAACTTTCATAAAAAAGACTTTTTTCAAGGCTAAATCCATCTTATCTTATGTCTTAGATGTTCAGATCTCTTCTCAAAGGGAAAGACATGCAGATTCCCAACTCTATCTTCCTGCTTCAACTGAAATTTGTCCTAAAATACTTAAGGTCTTGGTTTGGAACTTTCTTTTCATGTTCATGTCATTCTAAGAGATGAATTTATGGTACTTGTAGATGACCTTTTTTAAACAACCAAGTTCTTGACCCATTCTTCTGCAGTGAACTTTCATTTATTCTTTCTCAGCCAACCATTCCTAAGCCACACTGAAATCTCTGTCCCCACAGGATATGGTTCCGTCAAAATTATTAGTTTCCACACCCAACTCTTGGACCATAGTAATTGTTCAGCTTTTTTTTTTTTTAGATCTCCCACTCCTATCATGCTGCCCTTTGACTCATCAGCACTTGTCATATAATTATTTTGTCCATATATCAGTTCCAACTTTTAAAAGTCATTTCCCTAACCATGGTAAGGTCCATGGTTTATGTTTTAGCTACTCTTCTCAACAAGCACCTGCTTTCTCTCATCATTCTGTCTTTGACTGCATTATAGGTATCCTTCCTCCCTGATATTCAAAGAGCTTGAGCAAAGCTCAGAGTCTGGGACTGGGTGCTTATCTATCATTACTCACCGATGTCAGCTGACTGCTCTGTGCTCCTGGTCAGTCTTTCCACATTGCTCCTGTGGAATTTCACTTACGTTCTCTATTTCCCTGAAGTGTATGACAGTCACCCTTCAATCACTTACCTCCATAACAATTTAAATTTATAGGCACGAGGTGTAAGCTCTTCTTTCTCTTTCTTCATGTAATATAGGTGGCACCCTTTCAGTTTAATTATTCTTCTAATAGCTTCCTTATATCTTCTTAGATTCTTAGCTGACATATTTATTTTTCTCCCTATAGCCTATATTTCCTTTCAATTTTTAGCATAATATTTTTACCAGCATGTAAAGGTACTTATAAGCCATTTATATTAAAACAAAGAAAGAATACTCCACATTCCACCAAATAAAATCCATTTCCTCTTCCTCTTAAACTCACACTTAATGACATATTTTGTGGTAACTGAGTCTACTGAGCTTCAATTTCTACTAATTCATCAACCCAGTTTATTCTGCCTTCTTTTACCACGAGGCTACTGAATCATTTTACTCTGTGAATATTTCTGGTCTTCCTGTCATTGAATCCAAAATTTTAGTTTAAGTTTTGTGCATCTTTTTATAATTTCGTATGTGAATACTATGTTATATATAATTTCCACCCCTCCCCCTTCCTATGTCTGAGGTCATTTATGTCAATGTATGTTTCTAGTGTGTACATGTGCTTTAGACTGACCATATAGGACAGGATAACCTTTCAGGGGGTGTCATCCTTGGAGAAGACTGACTCACTCTCTTTCAGAAGGAATTATTTGCCTGTAGTTCTTCATCTAGTGGTGGGACATTGTGAGGTTGCCTTCATCCACATTGGTCAACCACTTTTTTTAAAAAATTATTATTATTATTATTATTTTTGGTTTTTCGAGACAGGGTTTCTCTGTGTAGCTTTGTGCCTTTCCTGGAACTGGCTTTGGAGACGAGGCTGGCCTCGAACTCACAGAGATCCGCCTGCCCCTGCCTCCCAAGTGCTGGGATTAAAGGTGTGCGCCACCACCTCCCGCAAAAAATTATTTTTAATTAAAATATTACATCATTTCCCTTCCTGGCTCCAGCCCCTCTCATGAGGCCACCCTGTTCTCTATCTCTCAAACTTGATGCCTCTTTTTCTTTATGTACTATTGCTACATAATATATGTACATGTTATGCATCTTTGTTTTGTTACAAAATACACATACCCATATATATATATGGATATATATATATATCCATATATATAAAGAAATTACTTAGTATTAGATAACTAGGGGAAGACTAATTCTTCCTCTCTTTGAAGTTATTAATTGTTAATGGGTCTTTATCTAGGGGTGTGGCCATGTGAGATTTCTCCCATTCATGCTGGGATGTCAACTGGTACTGAAATTGTCCTGGTCTGTTAAAGTAGCCATATTGTTGATATTTCATGGGTGTACCTTCCCTGGCATATCTAGAAGATTTTTAAATTTTTCATAAATTTATCTGATAGTTTTTCACATTCTATAAGATTGACTCTCTTCTGAAATATTTTATTTCCCTGGTTCTTTGCTAATATGCTACCTTAGTTTTCTACTCCCATCTTTGACTTACCCTCAGTCTTCCTTGATAGATCTTATTATCTTCTATTTAAATCATCAAGGTCCTATGGCTTGGTTTTATAAATTCTTTGCTCGATTTGAGCTATCATTTAGATACTTATCCATATCTCTAGCAAAAATCTGTATAGTCATTGTTCTTTGTTTTTGTTTATTGCCATGTGCCATATATTTATTGCACAAAATAATGAATCTCATAACATTTCCATATATGTATACCATGTATTTAGCTCATATTCATCCTTCCATTACTGTATATTTCCCCTTCTTCTAGTCCTGTTTCTCCTGCCCAAATAGTCTTCTTCTGCTTTCAGCTTCCATGTTGTCATCCAGTGTGTGTGTGTGTGTGTGTGTGTGTGTGTGTGTGTATGGTTTATTTTGCGTGACATAATTGATTCTTTCTTTTGGCTGAGCAAAATTCTACCATATGATTATTTTTCACATTTTCATTATCCGTTATTGCCTTATTGTCTGTGCCTTATACTTGGCCAATATACAGCTGACTTCTACACACATCTGTAATTTATTGTCCCATAAACAATTCAAAATCAAATATCTTAAACTGAACATCTCACCTCCCTGCAAGCTTGCTGCTCTCTGAGTATATTTACAGTGTATTTACTGTCTTAAGAAACTGGTACAGTAGTAAATCCAGGGTCTTAAAACCTCAGAGACTTCTTTCTCTTGCTTATTTATTATTCAGCTCATAATTAAACTATTTTGCTCCAGTCACCATTATGTCAGCAATCTATTTTTATCTATCTCTACTGCCTAATGTAGACTATGAGTTATCTTTTTATTCATTTTCTACTTAATCTTCAAATTACCCATCTTTTCTCTATTTCAGTTCTTAATTCCAAAGGCACAGTTGCCCTACACATTGTACATGTGATCTTAGCCAGTGCTAAGCACACTTCTTGAAACACCAGGACCTCACTAAATATTAAAATAGGTATGTGATTTACAAATAAGATTTTCCCTCTCTTAAGCCTTTTTAGATATTTCTATTACTTTATAATGGAAAACTTTCGTGACAAGTCCTAAAAGGTCCTAATAACGCCCTTACCTAATTCTCTGCTGTTTGTTCATGTCACCACTAATTTTTCCCTCTGATCTCAGCTTCAGTGCCACTTATCTGAATCATTTTGTTAAACTTACTCCTTTCTTTGACCTTGTGACCTTTCAGTACTTTTTTCCCCTCTAGGCATAGTAAAGCACTTTACAGTACTGAATATATTTTGATTTGGTACGGAGGTCAAAGATTAACCTTTGAATTTCTCACTAGACTCCTTTTTATTATTTTATTTCATTTTTAATTTTTTTATTCATTTAGCATACCACAGCATAACCAATCAACATATGATTCCACCTCTCATCCTCCTCCTTGTCCCCCCTCAGACTTCCCCCCAACTTACCCCCCATTCCCTCCTCCAAAAGGATAAAGCCTTCCCTGGGGGGATAGCAAAGCCTGATACATTCATTTGAGGCAGGACCAAGCCCCCACCCCCTTATCAAGGATGAGCAAGGTGTCCCACCATAGGTAATGGGGTTCAGAAAGCCAGCTCTTACACCAGGGATAGATCCTGATCCCATTTCCAGGGGCTCCTCAACCAGACCAAGCTACACAACTGTCTCCCATATGCAGAGGGCTTGGTCTGATCCCATGCAGGTTCCACAGCTGTAGGTCTAAAGTTCATGAGTTCCTATGAGCTTGGTTCAGTTGTCTCTGTAGATTTCCCCATCATGATCTTGATCTCCCCCGACCTGCTCATACAATCCCTCTTCCCTCTCTTTGACTGGACTCCTGGAACACAACCTGGTGCTTGGTTGTGTATCTCTCCATCTGCTTCCATCAGCTACTGGATGAAGGCTCTATGATGACAGTCAGGATATTCACCAATGTACTTACCAGCATAGGCCAGTTCAGGCACTCTCTCCATTACTGCTAGTAGTCTAATCTGAGATCATCCTTATGGATTCCTGGGAACTTCCCTAGCATCAGGTTTCTCCCTTACCCCATAATCTCTCCCTTTATCAAGATATCACTTTCATTGCTCTCCCACTCCATCCTTCCCCCAGATCGATGATCCCATTCACTCATGTTCTCATCCTCCATCCCCTCCCCTCTATTGGCCCCCATCTCCAGTTTACTTATGGAGATATCTTCTGTTTGCCCTTCCCAAGGCGATCCATGCATCACTCTTAGGGTCCTCCTTGTTTCCTAGCTTCTCTGGAACTGTGGGTTGTAGTCTGATTATCCTTTATTTTACATCTGGTATCCACTTATGAGTGAGTACATACCATGTTTATCTTTCTGAGTCTGGGTTACCTTAGATATTTTCTAGTTCCATCCATTTACCTGCAGATTTCATGATGTCATTGTTTTTTTCACAGCTGAGTAGTACTCCATTGTGTATATGTACCACATTTTCTTTATCCATTCTTTGGTTGAAGTACATCTAGCTTGTTTCCAGGTTCTGGCTATTAAAAATAATGAGGCTATGAATGAAGTTGAGCAAGTGTCCTTGTGGTATGATTGAGCAACCTTTGGGTTTATTCTCAAGAGTGGTATCATTGGATCTTGAGGTGGATTGATTCCCAATTTTCTGAGAAGTCGTCACACTGATTTGCAGAGTGGTTGTAGAAGTTTGCACTCCCATCAACAGTGGAGGAGTGTTCCCCTTGCTCCACATCCTCTCCAACATAAGCTGCCATCAGTGTTCTTGATCTTAGCCATTCTGACAGGTGTAAGATGGTCTCTCAGAGTCATTTTGATTTGCGTTTCTCTGACGCCTAAGGATGTTAAGGACTCTTTATATGTCTTTGAGCCATTTGAAATTCTTCTTTTGAAAATTCTCTGTTTAGATCTGTAACTCATTTTTTAATTGGATTGTTTGGTATTTTGCTATCTAGTTTCTTGAGTTCTTTATGTATTTTGGAGATCAGCCCTCTGTCATATGTGGGGTTGGTGAAGATCTTAGAAGAGAAATTAGGAAGTAGCCTAGAATACATTAGCACAGGAGACTACTTCCTAAATATAACACCAGTAGTACAGACACTGAAAGCAACAATTAATAAATGGAACCTCCTGAAACTGAGAAGCTTCCGTAAGGCAAAAGACACAGTACATAAGACAAAACAACAGCCTCACTAGACTCTTAACATCCCCACTGTTAATTATTTTCACCCCTCTATCTCCTATTCTTCATACAATATCTGACCTATGTTAAAATTTGAAAAAGGCCTAAGAAACTAATGAGATAAAGTAAAGGCTAAGTGGTGAATAATGGTGCCTGGATTATACATTTTTAAGTTGTGTAATTATTAGAGAAGTAAACATCAGATTATGGAGAGCTAAGGTGTGGTAAAGTCTAGAAACTTTAGTACTGTGGCTGTTCTATGAAGGATGGATTGAAACCCTTAAATCCATGATCTCATTTAATTCATAAATTAATCTTTCCAAGTGGTTGCAAAATATTCCATTTCACAAATAAGAGAATTGAAGATTGGGCTTGTGAAGGTTAAACTTCTAATAAAAATGTAGGATTAAGAATTTGTCTTAAGTTTCCTGACTATTTAACCTACATTTATTTCCATCACTCACAATTGGCATGATGCCAGCCAGAATCAAGAAGCCCCCAGTTCTTGGGAGCAGGAACATTTGAGTGGTTTTTAAAGAACTGAATCACTCTGAAAATTCATTCTGTGTATCATTAAAGTATGGATGAGTTCATCCTGACTCTAGATGAGGGTTCAGGTTTTTTGCTTGTTTGTTTGTTTGGTTGGTTGTTTTTTATCATCCCTGGAGGGGAAGCTGTGACCAAGTAGAGATAACTCAAGGATTATGAGAGAAAATAGGAGAATGGCTATGTCTGTGATGTAATCCCTCATTCTACACAACAGAAGGATCTAGAAAACAATTGAGAATTCCTCTCTAAGATACTTTACAATTGACTTTTAAAGCTGCAGGTATAGCTAAGTGGTGAGCCCTTGCTCATTACCCTCAGCTTGATCCCAGGTAATTTGCAAAACCTCATCCAATGACTGAGGGAACCGGATGCAGAGATCCATGGTCAGGCCCCAGGTGGAGCTCCAGGAGTCCAATTGGCGATAAAGAGGAGGGTTTGTATGAGCGAGAATTGTTGAAACCAAGGTTGGAAAAAAGCACAGGGACAAATAGCCAAACGAATGAAAACACATAAACTATGAACCAATGGCTGAGGAGCCCCCAACTGGATCAGGCCCTCTGGATAAGTGAGACAGTTGATTAGCTTGATCTGTTTGGGAGGCATCCAGGCAGGGGGACCGGGACCTGTCCTCAGTGCATGAGTTGGCTGTTTGGAACCTGGGGCTTATACAGGAACACTTGGCTCAGCCTGGGAGGAGGGGACTGGATCTGCCTGGACTAAATCTACGAAGTTGAACTCAATCCTCAGGGGAGTCTTTGCCATGGAGGAGATGGGAATGGGGGGTGGGTTGAGGGGGAGTGGGGGGGGGGGGGGGAAAAACAAGGGGATCCCATGGAGGATTTCAAAAATAAAATTAAATATTAAAAAAAATAAAATAAAAAAATAAACAAACAATGTCTTACTCCATTTTATCTCAACTCTGACCTTATTATCTTTCCCATAAAAGCCACACTAGGTAGAAGTACCTAGAACTACCATTACTTTCTTGCAGGGTTTTCCTTCTTCTAGTCCGGTCCCAGTTTTCAGTCTTTCCATGTCACCATAACCCTATGGATCTATAGTATTTCCCCATCAGAAGAAAGTTCAGAATTAAACACTAGTATTTCAAATCACTGCTGTAAGCATCCATCAAAATGATATGTGATATATGTGAGATGCTGTCAAGAAATCTCATTCAATAATCATCTCTTGCTTTTTTCTTTTCTTGACTCCTTGAAAATATATACAATGCTTTCAATTTCCTTGAAGATACGCCTTAAATCAGAGATAGAAACCCAGTGGCTACTTACATTAAAGTATTTTTAATAAGTTGACATTATTGGAAGTATGGATGATTTTTATATGGAAATCTGGATTCAAAAATTCTGTTGAAAAATAGTAGGTTCTGGAAGCCTTGGGCTTATAATCCCATATGACAGGAGTAGGCAGGACACGTGAGTAGCAACTACTCACTTTAGAGAATATATGCAAACTCTAGTTTTCCATACCCCTCTTTTTTCCCCCCAGATTTTCTAACATTGTCTAATCTAGTATGTTCATTTACATAGTCTGCTCTGGTGTGTAGCTCTTCACTGTAGTATCTCTCACTTCTACCAGGACATAGAATCTCTTCTGAGATCTTGCTCTTCTCTTGTACTATGTCTGCTTGTTGTTGGGCCATAACATAGCATTGGACTTTGACTAATTTGATTTGATTGAATTTGAGTTATTATATTCAATAATGGCAGAACAGTGTCCATAAAATTGCCTTCATTTTGGAGTACGTGCTATGAGCCATACCTCACTATATATTTCCAGATCTGTGAGCTTAATTCTAGTTCTTCACTATCAAATTATTCATCTTCTAGGACAGAGCCTGATCTGTCTCAGAAGCCTAGTAAATGAGTACACTGAACAAAATAAAGATGCTGTGTTAAATTTCATCCTCACAACAACTCTGTGTTGGAGTTTCGCTGTTGTTATCTTCGTTTTCATAAAGCAGAAACTGAGGTTTAGAAGCTGACTACTCCATCACATGCTTCCAGAATCCTAAACTATTTTGTTTACAAGGTACTTACAAACTAGTCACAATAGTCCCCTCATTTCACAACTTAGGAATCCAAGTCTGAACATCAAGGAATTTTCTCTTTAGTTTCCTTATGAGCATCTTTTGACCAGCAAATAGCCAGTGTCGCTTGTGTCCAGGCCACTGTGGGTTTCCAATCCCAACTGCCTCTGGGACTATCAAAGTTTAGATTTCTCTACCAATCCCATTCTAGTGTTCATAAACTTCCTGAATTTATGATCACTTTACTTGAATCATGATGTTGTGCCTCCCAAGAAAGGGACTTAGGGCATCTCTGTAGCCTCATTAACTGGGTATTCCTGACTTCTGGACCATCAACATCACTGGGGGAGGCTGAGTTCTAAGGAGAATTACTTCTGGGTTAGACTATACTATTTCTAAAAACAAACACAAATGGAAGCCATAAATTCTATGAGACACAAAAATCGATCCCTTTATTAAGTATTGCAAGTGATATTTTCTTCATATTTGGGAAAAGAGAGCAATATAAAACAACTCATTTACTTACTTGAGTTGGCTCTCAGGAAGCTAGTGACTAACTTAGCATGTGAGGGTGGTAAAAGCATTATCTGCCTCCTGTCCTCAGACACACCAAGCTTGTTACATCACATCTACTTCTCTATGTTTAGAATTCTCCAGCTTTCTTTGGGTATTTACCCAGAAGCTGTGTAGCTGGGTCATATGGTAGTTCTACTTTTAGTTTTCAGAGAAGCCTTTATACTAATTTCTACAGTAGCTTCACTAGTTTACACTCCCACCTGTGGTTAATAAGGGTTTCTTTTTTCTCACATTGTTGCCAGAAAAGGGACCATGGGAGGGGAAGAAGTGATCTTAAAAGGGAAGGTGACTAATAGAAGACATGTGACATGGAAGTAGAAGGAGGACTGTTGGGTGAGAGGGGGACCAACGGGAGGATGGGGGCAGTGATGGAGAGGAGCAGGGGAGGGAGACAAAGAAGAGCAGAGTATGTATGGAAACTCCATAATGAAACCTATTGCTTTGTATGTTAATTAAAACAATTAAAAAAGAATTCTGCACCTCCCCCACCCCATTTGCTTGTCCTGTTGATTTTCATTGATTGTGAACTGATCCCACTCTCGTCCTCACAGAAAGGCTTTCTGGGCCACATGGATATAAGGTTACTTCTCTGTGTTTTATGTCCCAGCCCCCTTTATTATTGCTGGCATGTCACATAGATTTTAATTTATTTATTTATCTGCTTATTTTACATTTTCTTTTCTTTTTAGAAATAACTTTATTGAGAGTATAATTGACATACATAAAATTTCATTTAATACACATGTTGTTATTGTTCAATGTGTGCATATACATGGAATGGCATCACCACAGATATGACTACATACTCATCTCCACACAGGTTTTCTGTTGTTCATTTGTGTGGCCATGAGTGTGTAGGTGTAAGAACACATCATGCCATCCATCCTTGTAACACATTTTAAAGCATGCAATACCAGAATGCTAGCTGTAGGTGCTATGTTTGGTAGCAGATCTCTGAAACCATCTCATCATGCAGAACAGAAAGTTTATATCCCATTGAAAAACAATTCTTCATTTCTGCATCACCCCAGCTGGTGGAAAGTACCATCCTATTCTGTGTCTCTTTGAGCTTTGCTATTTTAGATACTTTATGTAATTGGAATTATGCAGCTTTTATTCTCCTGTGGCTGGCTTATTTCATGTACTTCAGGCTCATCCATCTTCCCGCAACTGACAACGTTCTTTTCTAAGGCCAAACGTATTTCATTGTATCTTTATGTCACCTTCCTTTTCTTTCTTTCCTTTTTAAAAATATATATGTTTTAATTACACGTATATGGTTGTCTCCATGTAGGAGTCTGTGCACATGAGTACAGATGATGCACACAGAGGCCAAAAAGAGTCACTGAATACTCTAGAGCTGGAGTTACAGGCTGTTGTGAGCTGACCCAACACGGTTTTGGGACTTGAACTTGGCTCCTCTGCAAGAACATATACTCTTTAACTACTGAGACATCTCACTAGATCCCCCTTTTTTTCCCTTTATTTAAAAAAATCTATTTTGAAACAATCCTACAAAATAACCTAGACATGACCCCCAAATCATGATCTTCCTGCCTCAGCTTTCTGAGCATCAGGGTTATCTATTTATTAGATGCCTTCCTGCTGCAGAGCTTGTGATGGGATAGAAGGTGTGTGCTCTCAGGACACCTAACTACATCACATTTTAAAAATCATTTTCCATTAGTGGAAAGTTGTGTTTTTCCCTATCTTGGTTTTTGAGAATAATATTGATTATGAGAGTATACCTCTGTGTTTTTAATAGGTGATGGCTATTCTTGGCTGCCAACCTGACTATGTATAATTAACTAAAACTCAAGGGTACAGTTGTGAAGGGTTTTTCTCTTTATTAAATCATTTGAAGTGTAAAGACCCATTCTAATAATAAATAGAATGTTGCAACCAAGAACAGAACATAAAGGTTCCCTTCCTCTTGACTCTATCCTCAGTGTGAGTGAAGATCTTGCCTGTCTTGTTGCACTCTGCATTCCTAGCATCAAAATGTGAATTACAGTATTTTCAGAAGTCACGAATGCAGGTAGTAACATCACCAGCTAAGGAGCAGAATGGCATCTAATATGAGTGAAGCACAGCAAGAGGAGCAATACTTAGTAAGCAACTACTTCATCCCAGGAACTCTACAGGCATGGTGAGAAATGTGGAGCTTTTAGAGGGAAAGAGGAGTCAAGCAACTGAGCCATTACTAACTACATGCTGTTGTTCAACCATCAGAATTATTTAGAAAAATGGTTACTAATATCATCTCACAGATAAAAAGAGAGGTTCAGGAGCGTGGACTTGTTTAAGGGCATATAGATGCTAAATAATAGAGTTAGGGGTTGAAACCTTAACCTTCTCATTCAGAAGCACATGCTCTTCATCCTTTCTCTTGATACCTTCCATGGAATGCTTGAAAGTGGAAAGATTGTGTTTTGTGTGATGATATTTTAATTATACTGAAATGTGATTTTATTTGTATAAAGTTTGCCTGGAGATCAGAGGTCATTCATGAGCCAGGAACAGAATTCAGGTGGTGGTAGCCCACGCCCTCAATTTGATCACATGGCAGGCAGAGTCTCTGTGTGGTCAAAGACACAGCCAAGCATGGTGACCTTTGAGTCTTTAATCCCAGTACCAACCATAGAGACCAGGAGGTCTGTATAGACAGGCAGTGACGAGGAAGTCATGTGGCTGGGCTTAGAGCCAATGAGAAGGCAGAACAGGAAAGCAATAAAACTGAAGACACACAGGAAGAAGATCTCTCTCTCAGCTGAAGGACGGCAGAGAGTCGTAAGCTAAAGGGAGTTGTGGCTCTTGCTCTGATCTCTTAGGCTTTAACTCTGTATTTGGCTCTGTGTTTCTTATTTAATAAGACCATTTAGAATTTCGTGTACAGTTTTGAATTAAAGAAAAGAGAGAAGGATGTAGGAAAATATAAAACATTTGGGTTGTATTTTTGGTTGGAATGATGCAGGGAATGGTGGCCCTGGAAGCTGCTTTCATGTGAGCTCTGAGCCACTTTGGTGAAATTTGGGCCAGGGTATATAGTTCACTATATTTCATGCATTGGGTACAAATGTTCTATCATGGAGCACATGATAAATCTTTCCTTAGGAAGATCAGATGTGGTTGTCCTAGAGCACTACACTTCTTGGAGGATTTCTGGTCCCATAGAATATGGAGCAAGGGGTGATAAAAAAATGATATCCAAGGAGTACAGTCAATTAACTGAACCTACAGTGACAGATCAAAATCAAATGTCAGCAGGGTGTCCTTGACAATTGGTCCTTGGTACTAGACCAGAGATAGACATAAATGTAATTTAAAGGAGAAGACACATATTCATTTTGTTTTACTTCCATTTTGATAACCCTTTAGACAGAGTCTAAGCAAGGGTAGGCACAGATAGTTTATTTGTTAGCTATGCATAAGGGGTAGCTGTGATGAATCACAGTGGGATTGAGGAATAGACCAATACAGTGGAGTTATTGAGAAGCTTGATCTCTTGTTACCTGAAGAATGTGGAGGCAGAGAGTGTGGGCTATCCCCCACTAGCCCTATCATTTGAAAATTTAGTTTTCTTTTACTTCTAGGCTATGCTGGTCTACACGCATGGCGGGAACTCCCAAGGCTTCAGAGAAAGCCTTCAGGCAGAAAATACAAAGAATTAACTTGTAATATACCCGAGGCAGAGGGTATCAGAGCATCACAAAATGATTCTAAATGCAGAACAAAAGTATTACAACTGGGGCTGAAATCTGAGTATTCTGAAATTGGAATACTCATTCAGAAAATGTTGACACCATGTAACTGCATTTCAGACACATTGCTGTGCTCTCAGAAAAGCAATGCAAGATGTAATATATATCATTTCTTTCCTCTTGGAACACTGGAATGGAAGAGAGAGAGAGAGATGAAAAATAGGGCAACTCTATGACAGTATGATAAAAATGAAAGTAGGTTTAAATAATACAAAGAGTTACAATGGAATAAATGTCACTTTGGGTGAGATCCTCCTGGTAGTCAGGGACCCTTTATGGAGAAATAGTCTTTGAGCTCAATCTGGAAAGATTTCAATATTAGAAGGGGGAAGGAAATTCAGGTAAAGAGAAGGACATGGGACAGAATGGATGGTACCTAGAGGAACACCGTGTGGAGAAATTGGAGTTTGTGATCAAGTAAAAGACATAAAGGCTGGGTTAAGATATCTGGACTCTCTTCTTTGGGCAGAATAGAGTGATGGGAGGTTTTTAGGGGTTTAAGTTGTGATGAGAACACAGTTTTTCACTCTTAGTCAAGAATGGCTAGAGGCAGGTGAAAATCATGGGTGGTTGTAGGATGGAATATGCCCTGCCAGCCTTGGCTTACTTAGGCCATTGGCAAAAGAATAGAGGATCTAATTTGGACATGTAGAATCAACGTAAAGATAGAAAGCGGGTTGCACCCTCCAGACATTCTCTGTTTTCAACACTTGCATAGAGAATGCCATAGCATTCTACTCTACCATCTAGGACAGGTTAATATTTTTTATTAATGTGTGGCCTGGTGAGTTCCCTCAGCCTTCATCTATCAACCTCTGCATTGTGCCTTCAACAGCAGCCCACACCCAGTGCCTCAGAAGCCCATACATCATGCCTTGAGGCAGAGAAGCAGATTCCCTTTTATCTTCCTTGCAAAAGCACAGATGTTCAGAATGTCAGTAAATGCACCCAGACTTCTCTGGGATTCAGGCACAGCATCTCCCTGGATGACCTCCTTGGAATCTTCATTTCCATTGCATTCCAGACAGATAAACTCTCCTTTTGTTCCTTCACTCAGAACTGCCTCCACCCCACTCTTTCGACCCATGTGTCATGGACAGCACATTTGTGTAGCCATTTCTGCCTTCTCCAGCTGTTGAGGCCATTTGTGAGGCAGATATTGTATTAATCATCATCTGAAAATGTGTATGCCATGACATTCTGAGATGCACGGCTCATTTTTAGACTTCAACCACATCTCCCCTTCATCATCTAATTAGGAAGGCAGCATCATGAAGAGCAAAGGACCATGAGCTGAGTGTTGCACAAGACCTAGTTATGATACTGAATCCTTGTGTGGTCTTGGTATTTCTATGTGTTTGGTTCACTTTGTCTGTGAACTGAGGTGGTGGAATCAATCAACTCTGAGGCTTTTATATTTTTAAAGTTTAATGATCCAAAGCTTCTAGGGTTATTAAACACTTAAACACTACCTCTGTTTGTTTCATACATTCGTGACAATATTCCTTCACTTACTTTTTGAAGTTTCGGTAGAAATATAATACTCATATAGAAAATTACATTAATCATCAATGTAAACTTCGTACATTTTCTTGAAGTGAATATAGTCACGTGCCTATGTCCAGGTAAAGAAAGAAAACATTATGAACCACACAAAGCCTCTCCACCACAGCTCCTTTCTTAAGGGTAAACCCTGTCTTGACTTTTAACATTAGACATAGGTTAATTTTGTCTTTTTTAAAACTTTAGACTTTTAACAAAAAAAGTGTATTATGTATTCAATTTTATTTGACTTCTTTTGTTCACTGTGCTATGAGATTCACCCATATTGCTAAAGTTGTAATTTATTTATCTTTCTTTATTACCCTCCTCTCATCCCTACTTTCTCCTTTTCTTTCTTTCTCTTGTTCTCGTGTACAGCTTTTATTTTTAAAAAAAATCTAGTATCTATCTTAAC
>CABHPH010158309.1:14172-46903 GCA_902168325.1 Peromyscus nudipes | reverse complement strand
TGATGTCACCATGCAGAGAGGGTGCATTGCGCTTTTTTCACTGTCGCTAGGAAAGGCAGATTTGCTAACTTACAGAGCCCTGGTCACTCTAGTGTCTTCTAAAAGGTCTGCACTTGGCACTGAACCTTCAGGTGTAGGATCCATCTGAAGTTAATTCTGTGCAGGACGTAAAGTCTGTGTCATTAACACATTTGCATGTAGATATGTTTTGTTGATCTCTTTTTTTCTTTCCTAAACAGTACATAATGAGTTCTAGGCCAGCTAGTGCTGCATAGTGAGAGCCCATCTCAAAAAACCTTAAAGAAAATTATATATGTGTACTTTTTTTGTGTGTGTGGCAAGTTCTCTCTGCCTGATATAGGTTATGGAATTAAAATTAAGCTCCCTGCAAAAGCAATATGTGCTCTTAACAGCTGAGACATCTCTCCAGTCAAAAATCCAAGTATATAATCTCTGTACTTTTAAAACAACAGAATTACTTCTTCAAACATTTAAAAGTTGATTCTTTTATCAATATAAAAGCACTCAAATAATTATGAGGATCATTTATGTGAGAAAAATAATGATATACTAATAGTCTTCAGAAATTACATTAAAGAGAGTAGTCTCTCTAGAACAAAGAATTTGTCTGTCACCTCCATTCTTTACATATAATTTTTTTAATTTTTGAGACTAGGTCTCACTGTGCAGTCCTAGCTGGCCTGGAAGTCACAGGTCCATCTGCCTCTGCCTCCTGAGGTCTAGGATTAAAGGCCTAAGCTACCATACCTGGCCATATTTATAACCTTTATGCAACATTTAAATAAAATATCATAAGGTGATAGGTTAACAAGAAAAAAAGTTGCCTTCTAGATCTCAAGTAAATGTATTGTGTTCATAGCATGCTTCTTTTTAATATTGTGTGGCTCTTTCTCCATGGTTTTATTTCAATTTTTATTAAGCTTTATTGTTTATGTTTGTTATGTATATGCCTGAATGTGTGTTTCTGCATGCTGAATTCTCTCAGAGGCCAAAAGAAGGATCATATCTGTTGGAGTTATAGGCATGTGAGCTAAACATCCTGTGTGTTTCTGCATGCTGAATTCTCTCAGAGGCCAAAAGAAGGATCATATCTGTTGGAGTTATAGGCATGTGATCTAACCATCCTGTGTTTTGGGAACCAGACTCAGGTCCTCTGCAAGAGTAGAACAGAGTCTTGATGGCTAAGCCTTGTTTAAAGGCACTGCAGGATTCTGAAGCTGAGCCAGTACCATGGGAAGATGGTTTTACTTAACTTTACTTTTCTAATTACGTAAATTTGGCAGTTAAATAGAACCCACTTCATGCACCCTCAAAAAGAGCAATAGAATTCTTGATTGTAGTTATCATGACTATTTTTATGTTAACAAGTAAGATGGCGTAAATAAACATAAGCTTATGCTTTGAAATTGCCAGATGCTCCCTGTGATGGAATGTGAAGAGACATGACTCCAGCAGTGTCACCTTGGAAGGGAAAGTCGTCTTCAGCCTACCATGACCTTCTGCTTTCTGGTCCTTTTAGCAGTTGTTTACAAGTTGTGACAATAGTACCACATACAACTCAGGCCCATTCACGAGCTGTCAATAACTGTCCAGTCATTATATAATTAACATTAGCATGTGACTCCACCTTCTTTTTCCAAGTTCAGGTAGAAATGAGTAGCCATTTTTAGTCTGGATTCAAATATTCTTCTCAAGATAATGGGCAAGGACTGTTCAATGTCATCTCACCTTCTAGAGATTTAAATAGAGTAGATAGTGCATAATTAGGTATTAGATATTTTGGTTTTGCTGAAATAGCACTAGAAATAGTGAGCGAAACTCATGCAACTGAGAAAGAATTGGTAAATGAATTCCATTTTCCTGCTGTAATGCTAAACTTAAATAAAAGGTGAAGTGGGTACCTTTTGGAAGGCCCTGCCAAACTTTGCTACTAAGCAAACATGCCACAACGTTAGTACAAGAGGTTTATTGGGGTAGGGGGGAGTGGAAGCATGAAAGGCCCTCTTGGAGTGGGGATATGAGAGAGGCAGACAGACAAGAGGAAGAAGAGAGGAGCAAGAGGCAAGAAAAGAGTAAGAGGCAAGAGAGGAAACAATGGGCAAGAGAGACAAGAGAGGAAGGAGGAGGCAAGAGAGACAAGAGAGGAAGGGGGAGGCAAGAGAGCCATGAGACGAGAGTGAGCTGTGCCCTGGTGGGCACTTTTAAAGGTCCACGTGTTACATATCTGACAGTGGAAAGATGAGGATGTAACCTCTTTGGTGACAGAGGCAGGCTGCTGCTGCAACAAAAACTAACATTCCTCCCTTTTGTTTATTATAAAAAGGTGAGGAAATAGGAAGGCTTAGCTGGTGAGGTGGGAATGAGGGCACCGTGTTCTCAAGACTGCTTCCTGTTGTCTGAGGGCATTGGCATATATGGGAGACCTGAGAAAGCTGAGATGCTGGCCAAGTCCTGGGCTAGCTGGCTGTTTCACTCATTGTCCAGGCTTGTGGTACTGTCTGGTGCTAGGAAAGTGTAGGCCTGGTTGAAGCAGTTTGTGAGGTTGGACCACTTGGGGCTAGCCACTTTGAAGATGTTCTGGATGCAGATTTTGAGGAGATCTGGCAGGATGCTGGCAGAAAATAAAGTTAAAAAGTTTTAGGGGGAAATTTTTTTCTTAAGCCCTAGTAATTGAGGGAAGGGAGTCCTAAGACCAGGGAAAGGTAGGAGAGATCCACCCTCAGGAACAGGCAGTAGGTGGGGACACTTAGACTGTTGATTGACAGTACTTATGTGGAGTTCATTTGACCTGTTTGAGGTAGATCCAAGCCAACTCCCTGGAGCTTACAAGAATTTTTTGAGTTTACACAAAGAGATAAGTTTTGGACACATTAGCATTCCCACTGTTTGTAATCTGTACGGAAATCCACATTGTAGATAAGGCTACCTGTAGACTCATGCCTTTGAGTCATAGGGGACCCAAAAGTGATTCTGGTTAAAAGCATGAACACTCTTTCCTCTAACCAGAAGACTGAGTGTGTATAGATGAGACAGATGTTTTTAGTACAATGAGAAACATTTTTAAGTGTATACTTAAAAAACAACCAAAGGGAATTTAAAATCTTAAGCCTGTGACTATGATAATAGTAGTGCTTTGCCAGAGCTAGATTGATAGCTTATCAGAATTCCAATGATTAATGTTAAGAGTAAGGACTTTTGGAGTCTTAGTACAACAGAGTAGTGAGAGAAAGAAATCTGAAACATGTTTCACTTTTTATACACCTTAAGTCACTTTCTTTTTATCACCACTTAAGCTTTTTCATCCTCAGACCTTTATAACTTGAATTTACACACCTTAAAACACCTTAGACCCTAAAACATTTTCTTAAATCTTCACATCTTAAGCTTTCATATCCTTACATAAACTTTACACCTTAAAACACCTTCTTCTATCTAATTCACCAGGAGACACAGGTGGTTGATTACTGCGGGCAATCATTATAGAGTGAGTTCTTTTAAATAAAGGAGTAGTAAAAAGTTACATTGAAATCTGTTTTGTGAGTTTATCTCTTTTCTGAGTCTGGTAACAAGGTAAATTGTGAGTAGTGGCTCTAGGAGAGAGAAAGAGACCTGTGGCCTGAATTTCACGCATAAAGAGAACTGAGAAGGCAGCTGATGACTTGGTTGCGGCTGTTAAGCTGACAAAGCTATGACTGGCCCAGTCGTCAAACACCGGAGTTCTGAGGATAAATTGCACCCGAGTAAGCAGAAGTGCGGATCAAGCAGCTTCCAAATATATTAAAAATGGCAGGCTTATTGGCTACCTGGACAGCTACCCCAGGGCCCTCCATGGTCATTGGGGGCAGAGCTTTCAGGGCAGCCCCAGTCTTCGGACCCAGAAGATCCAACAGACTTTCCTGTGGAGTGGGAACTTGGGGATAGGGCGACCAGCCTACCTTGCCTAGGCAACTTGGGGCGATCAATTCTCCAGTGTCCTGATTGTCCACAGTCTGGACAGGATCTTGGCAGCAGTTGAGGTGAAAGGCAGGTTTTTTGTTTTTTTTTTGCCCAGTGGCCAGTGTTGTCACATTTAAAGCAAGCTCCAGGAGGAGGTTCTTCTGTGCCTATCCATCTTCTTGGGAGGACACAGGGTGCCGCCAGGAGCTGACATATCTATCATACAAAAAAAAAATTATTAAACATTTTAAGTGCCATATTCTGCAGATCTCTGAAGCATATAAGAACTGTCTATTTATTAGGTATGTCTGAATAGACAAACTTTGCTGGTTTCTAGTTACTTGTTTTTTAAAGATTTATTTATTTATTATGTATACAGTGTTCTCCTGCATGTATGTCTCCAAGCCAGAAGAGGGCACCAGATCTCATTACAGATGGCTGTGAGCCACTATGTGGTTGCTGGGAATTGAACTCAGGACCTCTGGAAGAACAGCTAGTGCTCTTAACCTCTGAGCCACCTCTCCAGCCCTAGTTACTTGTTTTAAGCTTAACTTTGAAAATATTTACAGGGGGCTAAATAAGGCTTATCCCTGTAATTAATTATATTAGTACTTAGCATGACTACAATTAAAGAATTTGATCATTTATGAGATGACTGGCCATTAACTTGTGTTCCTTCACAGTCTACAATAAGTTAGCAGCTTTCATAAGACTAGGACTTTACATTCCATTCCTGTTAAAGGTAACTGACCATTAACCTGTATTTCTTAATGATCCTTAGTTATTTACAATAAGTTAGTAGCTTTTTTAAGAATAGGACTTTATGTTCCATCCCTGTTAAGTTTAGCCTTAAAAATAATGATTTTGAATTGAAGTTCTTTTCGTATCAAGATAAAACTTTCAAATCATAGATAATAGGCTCAGTAAAGGAACCACAGTAGCCATTCCATGGGTGAAAGTGGAACAAGTTCCAAACTGGTAAGCCTGTCTCCTGAGAAGGCAAAGAAAAGAGGTGGGGAAAGATCCCCAGGGCCAAATGAGAACAGAAGAAAAGGGGCATGTGAGTTTGGGTGGGGCCTGTGGGCAGGGACTGAGGGAGCCCAGAGGCCAGCACTGTCCTTGACAAGCCATTGGGGCCCCTGCCCAAATGCCCAGCCCTGGGAAAAGGATCTTCTCGGGGGACCAGACATTCCATTATAGAATATATCTTATTTATCAAATATATGATGCCACTTAATCTAAATTCTGTAGAAGTTTGGTACTGAACACTTGGCAAAGACATAAGTACTTAGGTATAAATCTCTAAATCGGTTTTTGTTACTCTGAATAGACCTATATAAAAGTTTATAACCTAAAACTTTTATCATATAGAGTATATCCTAAACCAGAGTTGAATCACATATACAGTATGTTGTAACAAATATAACCTTACATTTATATCATCATACGAAAGTCTGTACCAGTCCAAATATTTGAGACTTCTTGCTTCCTTAGGCTAAAAGGAAATATCGTGAACAGAGAGCTCATTAGGACTAAGAAGTGTCACATGATATATATGCTTTAACTTTAGTAAAGATGATTGCCAGCCATGTGGCTGCCTACATCCTGACAAAGTCACTAGCCAAGATGGAGGAAAGCCACATGGTTGCTATTTAAAATATTTTCTTAAACAATAGTTGAATGTAAGTTACGTGCTCAGAGTTGAATCCAAGTTGCATACACATACACACTGACTTAAATCCAGCTTACATTGACACATATAGAGTTAAATCTAAGTCACATATGTACAGATATACATACATATAACTTAAACAAGAGTTGAATCACACACACACACATATATACATATATACATATATATATATCCATGTGTAGAATTTTAATTGTAAGCCTTTCATTATAAGTTTAAAGCTAAATTTTGTTACACATGATACAGATTTTAAACCATATCCAATGAGCAATTTACAAATCCTGAGATAAGAGTTTACAGCATAATCTTAACATTATTTTTTCTTTTGAGAACAGAGTGCAAAGAAATCAGAGATAAAAGACTTTTAGGAGTGGGAAGAGGTAAGGGAAGTATAGCAGAGCAAGTTTGTGTATAAGGTATTTGTGGATCATTTGTTTGTGGCAGTAGCAGTTATTAATAATTGATGAGAATTTGGAAATTACATTTGCCAACTTTGGCCATTGATTTGTACTGAGGACAAGATGTTGTAATAAAATCTGAGTCTATGGAGGAAGAGAGAGAGGGTCATAACGTGGAACACTGTGCGAGTGTGTTCTTAAGTTCCAAGGGGAAGTTGAGAGTGAAAGTGAGTTTCAGGGCTGCATGCGGAAACTGAGAGACAGCACAGTGGATCTGCAGTCTGACTGCAAGGTGAGGGAAAGCCCGGAAGGAGCAGAAGAAAAGGGAGGTGTCCACATGGGTCAGCAGCCCGCAAGGGCCAGAGCCAAGTGGGGAATACAGTAGGCTGTTCCCAGGCTGCTTATCAAGCTCCTGCAGCCTGCTACACACATGTATCCACATGGAAAATAATGCAGGAAGAATTGGACTCTATAAAATTTGGAATTAGATTCACTCATAGACAAATGATCCATACATACATTACAGATACTGCAGGGGAGAACCAGTGTATGCTGAGCAGGATGAATCTGGCCTCTCTGTCTCTAACTCCCATGTTGCAATAAACATACCCACAGAACATTTACAAAATTTAAAGAGTCTTGGAGCAAAGAGAAAGAAAGTAGAGAATTCTTTCTCAGTTCTCCCTGGTCAACGGTATACTAAGGCCAGATTTGATTTGAAAAGAGTTGTCAGAAGGTCTCCAAAAGACATCCCACAGGAGCAAGGAGGCTTTTGACACAGTTCCCAAGGATGAGGCAGAGAGAAGTCCAGAATGTGAGAGCCTCGGGCATCCCCAGGACATGGAATACTGAACAGTGAAGAGAAGGCACAGGCTGTTCAGTGCATCATCATGCAAGAATATGGGCCAAGGGCTAAGAGCCTGAGTGAGTCACCTGGTAACAGGACTTTGAGAAAAGTGAAAAGGCGAGGATTGTGCTCAGTAAGGGAAGTCTCACATCTAGGAAAATGGGAGAGGCAGGTAGCTCCACCAGAGAGTCAATTGTCAGTATTGAATGGAAGGCAAAGCCATTGGTGATCGAGAAAGCAGATCTGTTATGGATGGAGCAGGTGGGTAGAATCCCAGTGTGGCCAGACCAAATGCCAGGAGAGCCTATTGAGTCTCGGAACCAATGTAAGGATAAAAAATGAAAAGCAAAGTGGTACCTTTTGGTGGACCCTGCCAAGGTATGCCACTAAGCAAACACATCACTTGCAGCAGAGTTAATGCAAGAGGTTTATTGGGGGAGGGGGAGCAAAAGAGTGAAAGGCCCTGTCAGAGTGGGGACATGAGAGAAGCAGACAGACAGGAGGAAGAAAACAATGGAAGAAGAGAGGAAAGAAAAGGCAAGAGAGACAAGAGAGGAAGGAGGAGGAAGAGAGCCAAGAGATAAGAGCAAGTTTGTGGTGATATATTGTGTCCCCCAATATATTGTGTACCCTAATGAAGCTTATCTGAGGATCAGAGGAAAAAGCCATATTAAACATAGAAGTCAGGCAATGGTAGCACACGCCTTTAATTCTAGCATTCAGGAGACAGAGATCCATCCAGATCACTGTGAGTTCAAGGCCACACTGGGAACAGAGCCAGGCATGGTGGCACACACCTTAAATTCCAATACTAGTTAACCATAAAGGTCTGGAGGTCTGTACAAACAGACAGGAAGTGACAGCTGGGCAGGAAGAGGAAGTAATGTAGCTGAGTGGAGGGAGGAAGTGAGATGGCAGGTACAGAAAGGCATATAGGCATGGGTATGCAGGAAGTAGGTCTCTTTGGAAGCTGAGGAGTTGGTAAGATGAGGTTGGGTGTGGCTTGTCCTATTCCCCTGATCTCTCAGTTTTTCACCACAATATCTGGCTCCAGGTTTCTTATTAATGAGACCATTTAGCAACTTGTCTTACACAAGCTGTGCTCTGCTGGGCACTTTTAAAGGCTACACATGTTGCAGAGCTCATGGTGGAGAGGCACCTGGTGACAGGTGCCGACATGACTGCTTTGGTAGCAGAGGCAGGCTGCTGCTGCTGCGGCAGAAACTAACACCTACCATGGCCTAGCTTGCCTAGGTTGTAACGTTAGAATTTTCATAACTTCTCATAAGTCCTCATCAGTCAGGAAATGGAGGGAACTTAAGATTAAATAGATTATCAAATTCCTCACTATGCATCAGGGCCATTTTCAGACAATGAAGGATATGTAATTAAAGAAAGTTCCAGTAAGGGAGCTGAGGGAACTTGTAGCAGGAATCTTAGAAGTTCATATTAATAAAATCAAACCTGAGGCCAGTTATTGGGGTGAACGCTGGAAGATCAGAGAAGCAGAACAAACCACAGCTACCTCACCTTGCCAATTCCTCAGCTGATCCTGTTTCCTCAGACTGGAAGCTTCTGAGCCCTCATCCAAATGGATCTCAGCTGAACTGCTGCTAGAAAGCCTGAAAGCTTAACCAGCCAAATGCTTAACCAGGTCAAATGCTTGTAGTTTCTGGTCCTCACGCCTTATATACCTTTCTGCTTTCTACCATCACTCCCTGGGATTAAAGGCTCGCTTTCTGGGATTAAAGGCGCGAGTCACCATGCTTGGCTGTATCCTTGAACAGATGGATTTCTGCCTCTGGAATGCTAGGATTAAAGGCGTGTGCTACCACTGCCTATCCTAAGTATCTAGTGGCTTTTCTGTTCTCTGACCCCAGATAAGTTTATTAGGGTGCACAATATTTTGGGGAACACAATAGCACCACAGGAACTGTCATCAGCTTAGCTGTCAGGCATGCTCTTCTTACTTGACCTATATATGCTATTGTCTTTTTAGTTAGTAATAATATTGATTGGCATATCATACTCTTTGATCATGAGACTCTGTACTCAGGAAAGTAAAATACAGAGGGATAACTGTAGGAGAAAATGCAGGCATGTTCTGGCAGTCAGCCTACCTAGTACACTGTGCCTCTAAGTAACAAGCGTGGTCCACCATGAATATTGCCAGAAGTGTGAACATTGAAGTAGCATGGGTAGCCAGTAGCAGGCCTGCTGAGGTGTCTACTCTTCACATCTCCTTTTATGAGCTACTTCTGCATAGACACCCTGGTGTGTTGTATGACAGTGCTGACTTTTCAATCTAAGGTCATGTGCTAACCAATCATAGTCGATTGGCTTCCACTATGTAAGTGGTTGCTCATGTGCAGTAAAGCAGATGCTGTTCCCTGAAACCATCCCTGAGTGGTTCTTCTCCATGTCCTTTACTGACCCACAGGCATTGCAGTCTTATTGGGGGACACCCAGGTAATGGCTGTAACAATATGGGTGACAAACTCACCCACATTATGATCTGTGTGCACAAGGACACACATACACAGGCATGATAAATAAATGTAATTACATATTTGAGAAACAAGCCTAAAAATATTATCAGTGTATTTCTTTTTTTTTTTTCCTTCAGGACTGGTCTTACTAACTCTTACTTGTTTCCCTGGAACTTACTATGTAGTACAGGTTTGCCTCTGCTTCCCTAGTGCTCATATTAAAAGTGTATGTGACTGTGCTCAGCCTCAGTGTTTACTATTTAAATAGCAATACCTGGAAGATGTAGGTTGGTAGAGAAAAAACACAACGCTAAACTCAGATATTACTGAACTTGAGGCCAGCCTGAGCTATTTGATACAATGTCCTCCCAAAGCAAAAGCAGCTGTGTGTGGTGGTGCACAAATGTAATACCAGGACTCAGGAGGCAGAGGCAGAAGGATGGATGCAGGTTCAACCTAGTGTTTGCATAGTGTTCCTGACCAGTCAGGTCTATATGAGGAAGCCTTGTCCCTGATACCAAAACAACAAATGATGTCATAACCAACGAACAAAAGAATACCTCCAAGTGGGTAAGGTGCTTGCTTCTGAGCCTGACGACTTGAGCTCAATCCCTAGGAACCACTTGATGAAAACCTGACTCTTCACAACTTCTCTGACTTCCACATGTGTGCAATACTCAAGTCACCATGCATGCAAAACAGGATACTAGAGGCAGAACACTTGGCCTAGCATATTCAAAGCTCTGGGTCCCATCATAGCATTCAAGGAACCACATCTTGTTTGAGACAGATTACCTCTTTGCTGTCCCTGATCTTACCTCCCTGTGTAGCTCAGGCTACTCTGAATGTTGGGATTACAGACATGTGCCACCTACTCAGCTTGATATACTATTTTTTTTTCGAGACAGGGTTTTTCTCTGTGTAGCTTTGTGCCTTTCCTGGATCTCGCTCTGTAGACCAGGCTGGCCTCGAACTCACAAAGATCTGCCTGCCTCTGCCTCTGCCTCCCGAATGCTGGGATTAAAGGCATGTGCCATCACCACCCAGCTTGATATACTATTTGAAAGTTTCCTGAAGAGTCTTGGAAAGACTTCCTAATCAAACGTAGGTACTAACAGCAAAATGCATTTACACTCCTCTTGCCCCAGGAGTTAAACCAGCAGGATATAGACTCTGGCAGCTACAAATGTTACAGCTCTGAAAGGAAAGGTAGCCTGATTTTTTGGGAAGTCAGGCTATACCTGAAGCTGGGGTAAAGTGGGGAATGGTCTCCCTTAAGGATATAACAATCCGTTACAGCTGAACTTTGCTCTGCGCCCCCAAGGGGGCTTCCCAGCAGAGCTCTGCTTCTTTTCAGTTCAAGTCTTGAACTGTTTCCTTCACCTGTTTGTTTTATTCCTCCCAATTTTTTGTCTTTTCCTCCATTTCAAGGTGATTTTTCATTTTCACTTTAAGGGCCTCTATCGTCTTCATAAAGTTATTTTTAAGGTCATTTTCTACTGCTTCATTTGCGCTGGGATGTTCAGGTCTTGCTGTTGTAGAATTGCTAGGTTCTGGTGGTACCATATTGCTCTTTATGTTGTTGAATGTATTCTTACACTGCTGTTTAACATTCTGGGTTTGGGATAATTATAGGAACAAGTGTTGATTCTTGTGATGTCTCTGTTGGGTGGGTCTTTTGTTCCTTTATTGGCTGTTTCATTTATTGTCTTTTGTCCTGAATGGCCAAGGGTTCTGGTAATTGGCTGATTGTCAGGTCAAGTAGGGTTGTCTCAGCTGAGGATTGTGGGGTTGTGGGTGCCTAGATCCAGCATATGTCCAGTTCTCCTGACTGGTGTGGACTTGTGCTTATGGGCTCTGTTCTTCCAACTGGTGTGGGCTTTGTCTGTGCCTGTGGAGTCTGTTCTTCCAAATGGTGTGGGTTTTGCCTGTGCCTGTTCTTCCAACTGGTGCGGGTGGCGCTTGTGCCTATAGGATCTGCTGATGTTGCTGGAGAGGGCTGTTGATGGGGAGGCTGCTCTTCTTCCAATTGGTACTGGTGGTGCTTGCGCCTCTAGGGGGCTCTTCTTCTAATGGGTGCAGGTGACGCTTTTGCCTCGAGGGGCCTCTTCTTCCAGTGGGTGCAGGTGGTGCTTTTGCCTCTAGGGGCTGCTCATCCTCCAAATGGTATAGATGGTGCTTGTGCAGGGGGTAGTTGGCCAGGGGGAGGATTATGGGTTTGGTGGGTTTGGGCGGCACAATGTGCCAAACTTTGTTTCTTTCACTCATCCGTTTTAGCCTTTGGGCTCTAGTTTTAGGTCCAGGATGTATTTTTTTCACTGGCTCTGGTTCTAGGGCCAAAGTGTGTTTCTTTGGCTCTAGTTTCAGGGTCAGGGTGTGTTTCTTAGATTCTGGGGTCAGAGCTAAATAAAGTGTTTCTTTCACTGGTCAGGTCTTGGGTCCAGTGTGTGTTTCTTTCACTGGCTCAGATCTCAGGGCCAGGGTGTGTTTCTTTTACTAGCTCTGGTTTCATGGCCAGGGTGGGTTTCTTTCACTAGCTCTGGTTTCAGGGCTAGGGTGGGTTTCTTTGGCTGACCCTTTTACCCTACATTTCCCCTTTTTTGTGTATTAATAAACAACTGGGGCATTGGAAATGGGCTGATGTTCTTGTTAGACTATTTCCTGTTAAATTGGGGTGTGGTGATATTTTGTGCTCTAACAAAGTTTGCCTGAAGATCAGAGAGTGGAGCTAGCCATTAGTTAACCATAGAGGTCTGGAGGTCTGTATAGACAGGAGACAGGAAGTGATATGGCTGGGAGGAGAGAGGAATATAAGGTGGGCAAAGACAGGAGCTCAGCTATTTTTGGTCTGAGGAGTTGGAGAGGTAAGAGGTGACTGACTATTCCATTACTTCTCTGATCTTTCATCATTTACTATGATATCTGACTCTGGGATTTTATTATTAAGACCAATTAGAATTCGTGCTACAAAAAAAGCCACTTGTCTGTGACTTTGCAGCCACCAGCACAGGAGTCACTACCTAACTGGCTAGTTTTTCCTTTCTTTTTTCCCCAAGCCTCTGAGCAATGTGGGATTTTTCTGTTGCAGCCTATCTGCAGGAAACTCCACAGGCTTTTGGGTTCCAAAATCTGCAGGAGTTATCCACTTTCACACATCCCTCCATGCAGATGATATCTCTTTAGCTTCTTCTCCCCAGTGGGTTGTGGGCTTTCCCTGGGCCCCCTCCTTGGGCTGCTGCCACACTTGATAGCTGCCTTGGCTCCTGCCCAGGCTTCTATTGTTCTGTGCAGCAGCAGTCAGCCTCACACTTCACCATCATCTGAATCATCATTGTCGGCAGATTTGGTGAGACAATTGGGAATTTAAAAAAAAATTATTTATGGGTTGGAGAGATGGCTCAGCAGTTAAGAACACTGACTGCTCTTCCAGAGGTCCTGAGTTCAATCCCAGCACCCACATGGTGGCTCACAACCATCTGTAATGAGATATGGCACCCTCTTCTGGCCTGCAGATATACATGCAGACAGACTACTGTATATAATAAATAAATAAATAAAAATTTATTTATTATGTATAATAGCCAGAAGAAGGCACCAGATCTCATTATAGATGGTTGTGAGCCACCATGTGGTTCCTGGGAATTGAACTCGGGACCTCTGGAAGAGCAGTCTTAACCTCTGAGCCATCTCTCCAGTCCCCGTCAATTGGGAATTGTTAAAGGGAGAAATTAGTTAAAAGAGAGAGTTTTTTTTCCCCATATTAAATAATGGGAAACACTATTACAATTGAGGGAGTTAGGTCTCTAACAAAATACACTAGATGGTTTAAAAATGTAACAATTAAATGAGAGGATAATTAATTTAAATGGGATTTGTGTAATGTCAATTATAACCATTATTGGTTTTATCATATTGTTTTATCACTAATTAAATAAGTTGGTTAATAAGAGTGCAAAGATACAAGTTTTGGAAAAACTTATTAAAACAGATCATAGAGATATTCAGACCTAGACAGAGGAATTTAAAGGAGAACCAATCTCAGTGTTGCATTATAAGGTTAGAGAGAAACAGCCCAATGTTTTCAAACAACCAACTTTAATTTATCCAGTATTCTTACAGGACTTGCCAAATGATAGATATCCCCTGTGTAATAGCTGAATGGACTCCTGTGGAAACGTTAGATTTAAGGAGATTCAAGGAAGCGATAGTCTCATATGGCATGCATTCCTTTTGTGAAATAGCTGTTAAACTCATGATCAACTTGTAATAGAGTTATCCCTTAAGACTGGAGAATCTTGGCTACAGCAGTCTTGGAACCTGATCTTCAATTACAGTGGAGGACCTAGTGGAGAGATGAGGCTAAGGCAAATGAACAACAAAGTAGGCCTAGAGTTATGAAAATCTCCCAAGACCAACGAGATTATGCTAATGTTTAAGGGCAATCTCTGTTTGATGACTTTATGCTGTGCAGCAACTTTGAATGCTTGGGGCAGAATTGAAGTAGAAAGAAAACTGAGACATTTACTAAAGTTATACAGGGTCCAAAAGAAACCCTCACTGATTTCTTACAAAGATTGACTTCAGCAGTAAATAGAATGATACCAAAGTCAGAAGCTACACAAATAATAATTGAATCTCTGGCTTTTGAAAATGCTAATGCACAATGCAAAAAGGTAATTAGGTCATTAAAGGCAAAATCAACACCCTTGGAGGAATGGATCCAAGATACAGTCAGTATTGAATTTCATAACCATGATGGTACTTGGATAGGAGAGGTGATTTCCAGAGGTTTGAAGCAAAATCAAATGTCAGGTGTTTCAACTGCAATAAACAAGGTCACCTGAAAAGGGATTGTAAGAAGGGCATTCCTAGAAACAATGTTTTTCTGAGAATAATTCAAAGAAAATGCCCCTCCCTTCTGGCGTATGCATAAGGTGTGGCAAAGGCCGACATTGGACTAATGAATGTAGAGCAACAACGGACAGTCATAAAGCACCTTGAGGGGTCTCTTGCAGGCTGCCATGTCAAATTTGGTTCAGTCATTTCCTGTCATCATGGAGGAAACCCATTCCCAGAGCAATTGAAGAACCTAATACCTGTTGTAAAAAACCATAATGCTCTGGATGATAGAACAACTATAGAAAGTAAATAAAAAATTTCAGGAGCAACCATAAATCAAAATTGATAAGATTAGATTTGAACAAGAGAGACCTTGATTAGTTCATCAGACAGCATGACCATTCAATGTAAACTAACTTATACAACTCACAAATGCTTTTCATTTGAGCAGATATAACTTGCCAAAAGGCAACCTCCCCCAAATTAGGGTTGGTATAGGGTTTTGTTTTTTCTTTTGAGGAGAAAGAAGGCATCCAGCTAAGAAGACCACTAAACAATTGATGCATGTGAAGAAAAAGGACAAACCATCCAGAAATATGTCCCAAGGAAAAGAAAAATTGTCCTATTGGTATATCACATTTGCAACAGGATAAAATTTCATAATGTTAACAATATTCTCCCCAAATGTTTGTTTCTGCTGTTCTTTACAGATATACAATGCAAATGGTCTTTTTGTAGTTCCAGTTCAATTGAAAATTAAAGCTGGCTTTGGAGTTGGAGCATGTCTCTCTCCTTCTCTAAACCTAAGCATGTGTAAAAAAAAAAAAATCACAGTCTCTGTTTCCTATCAGAAGAGCCATCTGGTATGGGACAGAAAAAAAACCAAAATTTGTGGACTATTCTATTGCCACTAATCTCATAATCCTTTGGTTTTATTTGGACTCTTTAAAACTTTTTCTTAAGGTATAAATATTATCTCAAATTTTATAAGATTAATATATATTTTAAGTCTTTTTGTCATGATATTAATGGTCATATAGAGTACTAACTAATTCTAGAAAAAGGCTTCATCTAGTTTCCTGTACATGATTTCAGGTTTGGCTATCAGGTAACTAGGAATTAAGTTTTTGTACTCTGGCGGTACATAACAAATATTGATCCTTTAATCTCTTTGAGATCTGCTGCATATAACATTTAAAATGTTTTAACTTTTCTGCAGTGAACCATGACCACACCTGACAGAGACTTTTGAAGTCTCCAAAAGGATGATGGGGCCTCATGATGATGATTCCACCTGGATTGTGGTATTGCCTCTAAGCTGACAAACACCACCCAAAGTTTGGCTTTGGACTACAAACTGTTCAGGACAATTTTAAGGTGGCTAGCTGAGATGGTCCAGCTTCACAGACTACTCTATCCAGAACTTGAGACAAACCCTGCACTTTGCCATTACACAGAGACTTGACAACACATGATAACAGCTGACTCTCCCAGGACCTGATAATTATCCCAATTTTTTTTAGGATCCCCTAAGGATGCTGTTACCCCCAGACAGAAGGAAGTAATTTTAAGAACAGGATGCCCACATGGCCAAGAGCTAGGGCAGGTTATTTTTGGTCTTTCAATGGTTTATGGATATTTGACATTGTTTAGGGTGGTTGGTTAAAGTTGTTATTGGTAATGGCTAAAAAAAAAAAAGCTAAACAAAGGAGATTAGATTCAGGGTTCTTGTTTTGAAAAAAAAGGAAAAAAAAGAGAAAAGGGATATAGTAATGATGGGATAAATGGGTAGGTGATTGAATCTTCTTTGGAAAGAAAAAAGGGGGATATAGATATGATAGGATAAAAGGGTAGATTATTAAATCTACTTTTAAAAAGCAGCTACTTGTTTTAAATATTTTGCATTGATATGGATCTTTATATATTGACACAAATTTGGGGTTATTTTTGTCAGAACATACAGTACATACATCTTGTTCAACGTATTGTACCTATACAACTCATTTAACAATGTAATGCAAATTTTTAGTCCTTGAAAGTTATTATTACCAACTAATAAAGATGCAAAGAAATGTAAGTAAGTAGTTATTACAAGAACTTGTAGTCATGTTAACTATATTTTCAAGGTCAAACAGATATATTTTAGATAAATAGGTCATCTTCAAATACTTCAGAAAGCTACAGAATATAACATTTAAGATGTTTTAATAACATAGATTAATTTTTTTATTATAATGAGACATGTCTTCTGGCAGCACCAATCTACTTCAGAGAAGATGATAGGCATCAAAGAAACTCCATACAGAATTTACTTTTTTTGTGGCAAAAGTCAGCCATTGGCAAGAAAATGCCCTTGTCTCAACTCCTGACAGTATGCTGTCCAAATTGGACAAGCAGGACACAAAAGAAAGTGACTGCTGAACTTTGCCAAGGCAAGGTAGGACAGCCCTTCAGAATATCCTGCTTCACAGAAAAGTCTATCAGATATATAGGCTTGTAGGCCAATGATGGATGCCCCCATGTTGCAGAGTAACCTTGGGTGACTGTCCATGCAGCCAACTGTTTCTGTCATTTCTCACATATTTTGGAAGTTGCTTGCTTCTACTTCCTGTTTACTTGGGTAATATTATTTCCTTCTCAGATCTTTGATGGAGTTGAAGACTTGACAGTTACAGTTTTCCTTGTAAATAAATTCCAAAAAAGAAACTCACTAAAGAGGTGTAAAGTGTATAGCGTTGAGAGACATTAAAAATTAGTTTTGGTAATGCCAGTTAGAATAGAAAGTGAAATAGGTACAACCTTTTGGATTCACTAAGATAGAATAGATAATGAAGTATTTTCTCTGAATTTGTCAAGTGTTTATGGACTAAGTTTTGTTAATGTAATTCTTGACTATATATATTGTATATAGTTATTGTAATCATTGTGTATAGTTTTTCTTATAACATTTTTTTAGACAAAAGGGGCAAATGTGGTGATATTTTGTTTATGCTCTAACAAAGCTTTCCTGAAGATCAGAGGGTGGAGGTAGCCATTAGTTAACCATAGAGGTCTGGAGGTCTGTATAGACAGGAGACAGGAAGTGATATGGCTGGGTAGAGAATGGGATATAAGGTGGGTGGAGACCAGAGCGTGGCCCTTTTTGGTCTGAGGAGTTGGAGAGGTAAGAGATGTCTGTGGCTGTTCCTTTACTTCTTTGATCTTTCAGCATTTACCACAATATCTGACTCTAGGTTTTTATTATTAAGAACAATTAGAGTTTGTGCCACATTGGGACATTGAGGTTTTTGAGACAAATTTGATCTTCAACTCAGGATATATCCAGGTGCTACAGGTTTCTGGCTCAGGTGGCCATGGAGTGCAGCTCTGCAAGGCCACCTCCAGGGTTCAGATCAGAAGCCACAGCAAAGTGAAAGGAACTTAGGATATTTCTAATCTGAGGGTTTATGGAAAAACTCACAAGCATACTGTTCCAGTGATTTCTCTATATTGTTCTGCCTCTACTTTCTTTCTTTCTTTCTTTCTTTCTTTTTTTTTTTTTTTTTTTGGTTTTTCGAGACAGGGTTTCTCTGTGTAGCTTTGCGCCTTTCCTGGAACTCGCTTTGTAGACCAGGCTGGCCTCAAACTCAAAGAGATCCGCCTGCCTCTGCCTCCCAAGTGCTGAGATTAAAGGCGTGCACCACCACTACCCAGCTTGCCTCTAGTTTCAAATGTTTCCAGTTTATATACATATACAACACCAATTCTTTGGCAATAGCAAGGTTACAATGCTTTTTTCCCCTCTGGGTCATAAAACAGATAAGAGTAATGTAAAGCAATAACTTGTCAGCTATTTGTTATGGCTCTGGCAGGTTTGGCTGTAAGAATTTCTAGCTAACTCTTAAAGGGGAAGAGGTCACAAAGAGGAGAAACTAAACCAATAAAGAAATCTGAGAAGGGAAAAGGGAATTTGTATACTATTTTACATTCCTAAATGTGACTAAATATATAAGCTAAAAGTTTGTGATTGATAAAATGTGAAAGAGGAAAAATGCAACAGACGCTGCTCATCTTACCACATGCTGGGAATGCAGCAGTGTCAGTGTAACCATGGCAACCTGTGTAAACCGTGGGGGAAGCATGCAGCATTTGATTCACATCAGCATATTTGCCAAGTGTTAACTGGCAGTAAAGAACCTTTCAGATCTAAAAAAAAAAAAATACATCTTTTACCCTAAGTGGTTAGACAAAGAGAGGGCCTATAACTATTTTGTACAAAGTCTGGAACCTGACACCTCCCAGCCACTCTATCCATCTGTGGCTTTCATTTCTATGGTGACTGTGTGAGAAAATTAGCTCTCTCCAGAGCTGGTCTATCAGTTAATGACCTCTATCTGTTAATCACACAGATCTCAGGGCTAAAACATAAACAGTTAGACTCCTAAGCTAAAATCTTGCACAATAAACTGAGGCAAAAGTGTTAATAGCCTTCTGAGGTCAAAGCAGGAATTGCTGAGTTGCACTTCCCATTTCTGCAGGTGGGGTGCTTTCAGGGCAACTCTATTATAATTATCTCAAAGGGGCTTTGATTCAATAGATGTTGAAATTCTGTCCTTGAGCCTATCTGTGAAAGTCCTGTTTGTGATCTTTTTGCATAAAGACCTCATCTGGCCAAATTGTCCTGCCATAAAGATAATTATGGAGAACAGACCTCTAAGTTTTTATTGGAGTGAGGAACAAAGATTTGACCATGTGACTTATTTTTCTCACCAGAATTATATGGTGTGGGTAGAAGTCATCCTTCTATTAGTACACAGGAATAATCCTGCCTGACAAATGAGGAATACACTGCTAAGGTTGTGGGATATGCTCCAAAGCTGTTATAGTGCTGAAGGCCGTGGCATCAAATGAGAAATTTATAGTAAAAAGCAGCCATCTAGCCGGGCGGTGGTGGCACACGCCTTTAATCCCAGCACTTGGGAGGCAGAGGCACTCGGGAGGCAGAGGCAGGCGGATTTCTGTGAGTTCGAGGCCAGCCTGGGCTACCAAGTGAGTTCCAGGAAAAACAAAAAAGCAGCCATCTATTCAAAAGGCAGTAATCCTCATTGTCCTGCTTATGAGTTTTGTCCTTCATCAGATATGTATGTTTCTGGTGGGTTGACCTTCTAAATATCAGCTGTAATGTACTGCATAATCTTGCAGACTCCATCAGCTAGGGACTGGTAATCCTGTAATAGTAACTGGTTAAAAATCTGGTTAGAAATCTTTTGGATCTCTTGTTGAAGAAATCCAGACAAGAGGTTTATAAGGCAGGGCACAGTTAGTAGGACTAAGAAAAAGAAGAGAAGAGGGGTTAAGAAGGATAGCATCCAGTTCCATATCTGACTATCAGTGTTCTACTGGCCAGAGGTATCAAGCTGTTTCTGTTTTTGAAGATCCATTTGGAGTTGTTGGATCTTATCTTTCACTACACCTGATTGGTTGACATAGAAACATTATTCCCCAAGAAAGAGGCAAAGACTATCTCTCTCTACTGTTAATAAATGTAATCCTCTTCAATTTTGTAGTAGTATGTCAGCCAGTGAGTCTATTTGTCCCTGACAGGATAAGAATAGTCTGAGCTACTGGTTGGAAATCTTGGATGAACTGTGAGGAAAACCAGTGGTAAATAGCTAGGGAATTAGTCCTGCTGTTCCAGTGACTACACCTGCAGTTATGCCTAGGGCTGCTAGAAAGGATATTACTTGGATTGCTTATTTGTCATGCCATGCTGCTATGAATTTGGTGAAGGGAATTGGCAAGGGTTTTTCACCAGATACCACTCCTAAGTTAGGAAACAGGAATACCAGGGCAAAAATCTCAGATCACCTAGCAGGTAAGCAGTGATAAACTTGAGTACCACAGAGTATAGAGGCATTGTGAATGTTTGAATATAGGGCCTGTATGATAGTACCAAGAGTAATGGTATTATTGCAGTCTGCAGAATCCAGGGTGCCCACAAGGTATGTTCCTGAGAAGTTAAAGGAGTCTGTAATACCAAAGAGAGGAATGTAAGAGAGATAAGGGGTGGTAGTGACATTTGGCTTGGAGAAATTAACAAGTGGTAAAGTAAGAGAATCTAATAGGATAATGGGTGAGGCCACAAAAGGTGGATGAGAGTTTGACCCTGGAAAGACATACAGCCAGCATTTTCCAAAGAGGTCAGGCTGAGCATTATTTAATAGCTGATATGAAGTAGTTAAGGTCTGAAACAGAAGGTGTGATAGGGAGGTGGGGTCAATATCATCAAAAAAAGGTGACATTGAGGACATAAGAACATTTGAGGAGCTTTGGACCACTTCTACTATGTCTATACCTAGAGGTTGAGATTGTGGGATGTGTATCCTCTATATTTTGAGTGTACCTGATGGGTGGCTTGATAAGTGCTATTGTAGAGCTTTCCAATGACTCCCATTTCCCATCTAGGGTGCCATGGATCCTTAATCAGGATGTAAAAGATTCCCCATTCTTCATAAAAGACAGAGATTGCTTGCTTCCTCTATAATCAAACTAAAGATTACTGTTGGCACTGGCCAGTCAAAGACATGATGCACATTCAGGACTGGTGAGCAGTCTTGAAACCCTATAACATGAGTGGTCTGGTTGAACTGTTGTGTATATGTTTCCTGAATTTCAAATTTCCATATGTAGAGTTCACTAGTGATAGGGGTGAGTAGAAAGAAATAGAATGAGAAGAGGTAGGGCATGACCCAATAGGGTTAGGCTTGAATTTTTATGGATGTGTGAGGCCTCATTCTTCTGAGACTGGAGGCAGCCTGTTTGATTTTAGTATCTTTTGAAATTTAAGAGAGCAGTCTTGTTGGGGTCAAAATGTAAGAAGAAAGATTGTCTTGAGTTAGTGGTATAAAAAGTTTGAGATAGGAAAGATGAATCCAGTGAGGGAAGCCCTTAACCTTAGCAACAGTTGGGTAGTAAGGATTACCCTGAATAGGCCTCTCCATTTTGGAGCAAGAGGAGGAAGATCGTGACCTGGAGGAGAGAGGAGAACTAAGTTCCCAATGTTGATTCAAGAGGGAAGAGGATCTAGGACAGGCTGAAGCAAATGGTGGTGGGTGAAGTTCCAAAGAAGAGTGCAAAGATAGTGTAACAAAGGAGTAAGGAGATGATCAGGGAGAGATAACGGATGAGATGTGAGACCAGGAGGCATAATCTATACATGAGCTTGAAGGGAGCAATTATGAAGGATTTCTTTGGAAGGGCTCTTAATTGAAGGAGAACCAATGGTAGTTATTTTATCCAATCAGTATGGAGTTATTGGGAGAATTTGATAAGAATATTTTTGAGGGAACAATTGGTTCATTTGACCTTGCCTAAAGACAGAATGGTAGGGGATGTGGAAGCACCATGGGATGTTAAGGTCTTTGGCTAGAGTTTGAGAGACTTGAGAAGTAAACTCAGGGCCATTATCTCGTTGAAGGTAAATTGGGACTCCAAAACAGGGAATGATTTCCCTGAAAAGGAGATTAGAAACTGTCTGTGATCTTTTATTAGTTGTAGGAAAGCTTCTATCCATCCTGAGAATGTGTCTACAATGAATTAAAGGTATCTGAAATTGAGCTGCCATTCTGATCCAGGGAGGGATCCCCTGGCTTGCTGAGTGAGGAAAAGGGGACTCAGATGCTCAGAGGTTAGATTAGAGGTTTGACAAATTTTACAAGAAGCCATGATAGTCTTTAGAAAGGACAGATCCTCAGAGGTAGGCTGTAGATAAGTTTTGATAAAGTGTGACAAAGCCAGGCTATTGGAGTGAAAGATCTGATGTAAATAGGACAAAATTTGTTGAGTATCTGATGATGATAATGAAGAGGTGGGTTGTGGCTGAATAAATCTTTCCTGCCCACCAGTACCTGAATAACCAGTCAGAGGCTTAATATTAATTACAAACTATTTGGTCTATGGCTCAGGCTTCTTGCTACCTAGCTATTATCTCTTAAATTAATCCAGTTGTATTAATCTCTTTTTGTCATGTGGCTGTGGCATTACCAGTTTGCTGGCATGTTGCCCCTTGGGTGGTGGGTTGACAGCTGCTCTGACTTTGCCCTTCTTCTTTCTGTATCTTTGCTTGGATTTCCTGCCTGACTATAACCTATCTTACCATAGGCCAAAGCAGCTTTATTTATTAACCAGTGGGAGCAACACATATTCATAACAGAAAGACCATCCCATAGCAGTGGGTTGTAAGATGAAAATACCTGATGGTGTGTGAGAGGGACCCAGGCTTCCAAGAGCTGCAGCTGTAGCTGCCTCACTAGCTTGGTTTTTTCCCTTGGAAATGATGAAATTGTTTGTTTGGTGTGATTGGTAGTGGACAATTCCTATGGTTGTGGGAAGATGAGAGGCTTCTAATAGGGCCATAATTTGGTCTGAATTGGTTATGGATCCTCCTTTTGTTGTTAATAGCCCCCATCCTTTTCAGATAGCTGCATGTGACAAGAGAATCTGGAAAGCATACTTGGAGTCTTTATATGGGTTTGGGGATTGTCCCTTTGCTAATTGATAGGCACGGGTTACAGCTATTAATTCAGCCTGCTGAATTTTTGGTGTGGGCTCAGAGGGCCCATGCTTCAACCACTATGGTGTCTGAGAAAATAGCATATCCTGCTTTACATACTCCTTCATATATGAAGCTGCCATCTGTATACCATGTTTAAGTGGCCTGAGGTAGTGTTCCTTCCTGCATATGTATAGGAAATGGTAATAACTCTTCTAGGATCTCGATGAATGAGTGAGATAGGGAGTATTTAGGATTGGTTGGGGGAGAAGATTTGAAATGTTAAGAGGGTCCTGATCAGAGAATGTCATAACCCCCACTAGGTAGGTGTTATTCATTTGGAATTCATCTACATAGGCCCTAGCCTGATCCCAGACTCACCTATGCTCTTCTGGGAGGAGATTGTTGGCAAGAATCATATAAATATCATAAAAGGTAAGGTCATAGAATTGGATAATGTACTGGAATTCTTTAATAAAAGTGAAAGAGTTGGCAGTATAGGACCCTAATCTTTTTTCTACTTGGGAGAATTCAGATAACAAGAAGGGGACATTTACCCTGACTAACCCATCCACCCCAGCAGCCTCTAACCAGGGAGAACTGGGGCTGGTTTTGATCAGGGAGGTACAGAAGGTCCCACAGAAGAGTGGGAACGAGTAGCAGGAGGACTAGGGGCTGTCGGTGGGTTGAAAGTGGGGCTGTCGGTGGGTTGAAAGTGGGTGGCAGTGAGAGTTGACCTGGTGGGTGACCTGTCACTGAGGAGGGAGAAAGGGAAACTGAAGAGACCAAAGGAAAGGGAGCTGTGAGCTTGGTCTAGAGGCGGGAGGCTCATTAGCTGGATCAGAGATAATAGATTCGTCCTGTTCTGACTTCATAGCTAGCAGGGGCTGGGTGGGGGAACAGGAGGCACAAAGAGGCTTGGAGTAAAAGTAAGAGAAAGCTTTAACATGGAGGGTCTCTTTCCACTTCCCCAACAGCTCACAGTAGTTGTAAAGGTACCAAACAATATCGGGATCTAGTGTGCTGTTATGTGGCCATTTAGATTGGCTAACGAAGGGATTTGAGGCCAAACGTTATTGCAAAGGCATACAAGTTTTGGGCCTTTCAAATTGGGTGTGAGGTGCAAAGGCTTTAGATTTTCCCAAGGGGGAGTGGGAGGGTATGGAATGCTGAGTTCCCATTGATGAGAGAGGTGAAGGAAAAGGTCATTGCAACCTGCAGTTGTGGATGTCCCCTGGACTCAGGGACAACCAAATGAGATCCAAGCCATTCAGAGGGTAATCATTCAACTCAATGGGGGTCAAGTATAGCCTGGCTAAGCCAGTGGAGAGACTCAAGTACCTGGTACCAGGACTTCCACAGAGGAGAGAAGGCAAGAGAAAATGGAGCTCTAGGGGGAAGGTCTCATCTAGAGGAAAGGGCTGGAAAAGGAGCCACAAAAGGCATGAGGGCCTAGAGAAGTTGTGGAATTATGGGCAGCTCCAAGGGAAAACAGAAGGAGAGGACAGGAAGGAATGTTATAACCCAATTTGGCCTAAAGAAACTGCCTGATTGCAGCTCCAAAGGTTGGTGGGATGTAGCTGATGAGGGCCAGCTATAGCCTTAGAGACCATTCCTGGGGGTACTTCCCCTTCCAAGTATACTAGAGGGGTGCTGAACCCTCAACAGTCACTTCCCCTGACCCAGGGAAATGTTTACACTGACCAAAAGGGGACCCAACCTAATTGCTGCTGTGGGATGGAATGCTGAGAGATTGGTGAGCTGGAAGGTGAGTTCATTACAGATGGACTGGAGATAAGGGATAGGATCTCAGTGTGGCTCAGACCTCAAGGGGAGAACACAGGCACCAAGGGAGTATTTACTGGGTTTTGACACCAAAATGTGAGTGTTACAGCTCTGAAGAGAAAGACATCCTGACTTTTGGGGAAATCAAACTATACTCGGAGTTGCAATGGACAGCTCTGGAGGGTGAAGCTGCAGTAGGATAGCTCTAGAGGGAAAGGTATCCCGACTTATTAGGAAGTCAGGCTATACCTGAAGCTAGGGTGCAGTGGGGGATGGTCTTCCCATAGGAAGTAACAACTCTGCTCCTCTCCTAGAGAGAGCCTTTACAGCTGAACTTTGTTCCACACCCCCTCTTAAGGGGGCTTCCCAGCAGAGAGCTGTTTTTTCTCATCTCTGGCCCAAAATGTTGCTTCTTCTGCTTCACTCTATTAAAGGGGAAACCCTAGCAGAAATACAGCAATCTCCTATGGCTCTGACAAAAAGTTGTTGCTTTTTTTCTGCTCAGCCCCCCTAAGGGAACATCTCAACAAAGGTTCTTCTGCTTTACACTGCCAGAAGATCTTCACCCAAAACTCCTTCATGAAAGATTTATTTGGGAAGGATCAGTCCAGGAGAGTAACTGCCTCTGCCAGCGTGGGAAAGGGCAGCTAACAACTGAACAGGCAGAGGGGCTTATGTAGGGATTCTTAGGGGATGAGTTTCTCCAGGGAGAAGATTTTCTGCTCAGGGATTTGTTGGTTTTGTTGGCCAGGGGTAGAGTTGTCTCTGGTTTCAGGGCCAAACTGTATTTCTTTCACTAGTCCTTTTAAGCTTTTTTGGCTCTAATTTCAGGGCCAGGGCATAGTCACTGGCTCTGGTTCTAGGGCGAAAGTGTGCTTCTTTGGCTTTGGGTTCAGGGCTAAAGTGTTTCTTTCACTGGCCCTGGGTTCAGGACCAGGGTGCTAGAATTCATGTTCAAGGATTGGTTGGTTTTTTTGGTCAGGGGCAGAGTTGGCTCCAGTTTCATGGCCAAACTATATTCCTTTCACTGGTCCTTTTTAGCTTTTTGGCTCTAGTTCCAGGGCCAGAATGTATTTCTTTCACTGGCTCTGGTTCTAGGGCCAAAGTGTGTTTCTTTGGCTCTGGTTTCAGGCTCAGGGTGTGTTTCTTAGGTTCTGGGTTCAGGGCTAAAGTGTCTTTCACTGGCTCGGGTTTCAGAACCAGGGTTGATTTCTTTCACTGGCTCTGGTTTCAGGGTCAGGGTGGGTTTCTTTCACTGGTTCTGGTTTCAGGGCCAGGGTGGGTTTCTTTCGTTAGCTCTGGTTTCAGGGCCAGGGTGGGTTTCTTTGACCGACCCTTTTACCCTACAGTAGCTTCTTTCTGTTCTTCCCACTTCAGAAGTCACTAATCCAGGTTCCCATTTAATCCAGTTAAGGTGAATCATCAGTGTGCTAGAGAGTTTTATGTCAACTTGACACAAGCTACAGTCATCTGAAAAGAGGGAGCCCCAACTGAGATAATGCCTCCATAACATCTAACTGAAGGCAAGCCTGGGCATTTTCTTAATTAGTCATTGATGGGGAGGGCCCAGCCCATTGTGGATCATGCCATCCTTGGGCTGGTGGTCCTGGATTCTATAAGAAAGCAGGCTGAGCAAGCAATGAGGTGTAAGCCAGTAAGCAGTACCTTCTGTGGCCTGTGCATCAGATCCTACCTCCATGATCCTGCCCTGTTTGAGTCCCTGTCTTCACTTCCTTCCTGTGCATGGGGAGGAGGAGCCCTTGTGTGGAAACATACTTATTGTTGACTTTACAATGTAGTGAGCACACCTCAGCTGCTTTTACAGTCTCCATGGAAAGCATATTTGCTAATTTGTAGAGTCCTGGTTTTCTCTAGTATCTTCTCAAACTTCTTCTGTACTGGCCACTTAACAAGCAATTGTAGGATCCCTTTGGAGTTATTTTGTCCAGATTGTAGCATTGATGTTACTAATATATTTGCATGTAATGCCACAGTGTTCCAGTCATCTGTTAGTAAAGCCATACTTAATGTATTTCCTGGTCTCATTTTTCAAAACTGACTATATTTTAATTGTGTTCTTCTGTCTGTTTGCCCTCATGTTCTGTTGATCTCTTTATTCTTTCCCAGACAATACAATCTTTATGGTAGTTGTGTTCAAAGTTTTGAAGTCAGATGATGTCACTGTTTGTGCTGTTTATTCAATCTTATGTTGATCATTTTTCATTCATGATGACCTTTTGCCATCACTTTTCTGTTGCTGATGGCATAAATTATTAGACTTTTTATTGAACTTTTGTTGAATCTATACCTCAAATTCTGAATTTTCATAATTGACATAGTAACCAAGATAGCAGCAAACCACAGGGTTCCTTTCTACTCTAGGTTAGTCCAGCTCCCTGCTAAGGTAAGCCCATCTTCCATCATTCACAAGTCCCAGTGGGATCCATACTTCTCAAAGATGTGCACTGTTACACCATTTCTTTAAAAAAGGCACTTTAATTAGATTAGCATGAATATAGGAGGAGATGGTACATATGGACTAGGCAGATAGGTCCCCAAAATCAAAGGAATAGAGGAACAAATTGCATGGCCTCAAGCAGAGACAGTTGAGTCTATCCATGTGTCTTTCCATACACATTATAACTGTGGAAGCCAAACATTGTCATCCAGTTGTTTCACCTCCTCTTCAGGCCCCAGACACAAGATGTTTCTTGGCCCCATTTTATCCTAGTTGAGTGTGATCCAGCTTGTGATTAGACAGATTTGAATATGGTCTGGATTATGATCAAATTTGTGGCTCTCCATGTTGGCTAGAATTTAAGACCTTCAGAATCCAACTTGCTAAAGTAATTAAATTGAATTTAAAACCTTAGCAGCCTTGGGTGGCACATCTGCACAGTTAGAAATGCAGCTTCCAGATAGAGTCATCTACAACAGTCACACTTAAGGACACCAAAAGATTGCCTTCATTGCTTCTACCAGACCTGATCTCAGGTTTCCCAGGTTCTCTGAGAGAATTGGATAGGGACAGAAACACGATAAAGCCATGCAATGAGAGAGAAAACAGGGACTTAGGAAGTTTTGAAATCTTATATTATTTAATCCCTTCTTAGATAGAGTAGGAAAGGTTATATTGAGAAAGCCTATAACCCCTCAAGAAGTACTAGCTCCCCCCTTTTGAGATGAATACTTTCTTCCTTTTGTTTCTCTCTCCTTCCTTCTCTCTTCCCCCTCTCCTTGTTCTTACTCCCTGTTTTTCCTCAGTTTCTTTCACTCTTTTCCTCTAGTGCTCTTTCTACTTAGGTTATATTTCTTTCATGGTTTATATTGCTTGAGCCTTAGGCTCCTGTCTTTTAATGCTTGGTCTCCAATTAGTGGAAATAATTGTGTAAAATTAGGAAGTATGCCCTTGTAGATATAGGTGTGTCTTGTTTGTTAAGGTATATGTGGGCTTTGAGGTTTCAAAAGCCCAAGCCAAAAAGAGTGTTTCTTTCTGCCTCCTACCTATGTATCAGGATGTTAGTCTCAGCCCCATGCATGCCTACCTTGATGTTTCCATTCATGATGATAATGGACTAAGCCTCTGTGTAATCAATCTCCAAATTAAAACCTGGAATTATAACAGTCACCTTGTTCATAGTTTTTTTTTTTCACAGCAGCAGAACAGTAACTAAGACAGATTTTTCTGTACTATTTTGGCATATTGTATGTATGTATTCTTCCTGTGTCCTGTGAAAATGAGCAAGGCTAAATTAAAGAGTTATGGACAGTCTTGAAAAAACATGTAGTCTGTTGCTTGGTTATAACTGATGACTCATGCTGACCCAAAGAGTAAAAGAGCAACAGTACGGGCAGAAATTAATGAAACCTGTGTGGTTTGAAAAGAAAAACAGCACTACAGAGTTTCAAATGACAGTCATGTGCTGAAACAGGCTGTAGTTGTCAGGGATATTAGGGCCATTAAAGGGAAAGCACCTGCTCTTCTTTGGTAATATAGAAAAGATGTTGTGATATGAGTACCATGCACTAACCGTTTGCGCCACGGGAGCATGCCCTGGGTAGGATGGGCACAAATCATGGGAGGCTGGGCACTGACCAGAAGGAAAACAGTGGAAGCCGTTAATATTCACCTGTCAAGTAGACCCAAATGAAGAGATGACATGACTTGTCAAATGGAATGCTTGTGGTGGTATACTTTCTACCTCATGATGAAAATAAAGAACAAAAGAAAAGATGTTGCAGGGTTTCTTCCCAGCCAGCCAGCATTTAAATTGGGAAGGAAAAGGCAACAAGATTCCTATGCCCAGAAACCAACTTCATACAGAACTTGCTGCTGATCTGTTCTAATGAAGCATTGTCAATCCAAAGCTAGAACCCCTTGTAGACATATCATCTATGTGTCCCATTTTTTTTTGAAAGAAGAAAGATGTAACATTTCAAAGTCATGGAATCTTCCTCTGTGCTTTCAGTTCAGCACTGTTACAGCCATCTGTTTGACAAAGTCAAGGTCCCTGTGAGGAGACTGTGATAGTTCATTTTATGAAGGTGTGAAAATGAAGCCTAGCTTGCATTTATAGACCACTAAAGGTTGAAATGCACAAGCTTTGAGGCACCGACCATGAATAGCTACATGTAGGGAGTTGAAGGAGACAAAAAGAGAGAGCGGGATGTGTGAAAAGTTGCAGAGAGAAAGAGCCACCTAAGCCCTTTGAAAATGAAGCTCCGGATGTCTGATTCAGAGCTACAGGATTTGGTGTTTGCTCAGCAGGTTTTCAGTCTTCCTTGGTACAATCATTCCTACTTCTTTGAAATGGAAATGTGTATTTTTTACCTTTGTGTGTTGCTTAGATATAATTTATTTTTTGACTTTACAGGATGCCACAGTCAAGAGACTGCCTAGAGTGTCAGATAAAAATTTTTACATTTGAGAAGTGTTGGGACTGTTACAAAATATGGGGATCTTTGGGGTTAGACTAAATGGATTTTGCATTATGGGTTGAGTGTGAACTTATGACCTGCATGAAAATGTGGGTTGAATGAAAAATCTTCTAAGTAAGAAGATGTATTTGAGACTGTCTCTGGTTTGTGGTTTCATCAGGGTGCACATGGAACCTTTAGCATGAGGGGTCTCTTCAGAATGTTTGTACTCTGACCACAGAGGTGAAATTGAGAAGCCTCCTTTCTTCTCATACAACCACACCATTACCACCATTACAGACTCCAACATTAAATAATATAAAATAAAATAGAAGCAATTGCTTTTCCTTGATAAGCCATTTTTTCTACACTGATATTTTTATTTTTTATATTTTTGGCTGATAGAATGAGGTTTTCATACATGTGAAGCCTTTGCTTTTGTGCTGAGATTTACCCACTTTTTCACTTTTAAACTTTGGCAGAAAGTATCATTTTTTTTCCACTAAGATAGCATGCATTCATGATGTTAATACAGAGATTCACTTATGTCTACTTCCTGAGTTTTAGGACTAAAGGTGTACACCATCTGCCCATCTTGTCCATCTTTTTTTGGGGGGGTTATTTCACTCATAGTTTTATTTAATAGTTCATCATCAGAAGCACTAAGGGTAGAAACTCAAGCAGTGAAGGAACCTGGAGACAGGAGCTGATGCAGAAGCCATGGAGGGGTGCTGCTCACTGACTTGCTCATCATCGCTTGCTCAACCTGCTTTCCTATAGAAACTAGGACCACTAGCCCAGGGATTGTACCACTCATAATTGTCCAACTGTTTTTGATGTCAGTAATTTTGATACAATTTTACTAATGTTTATATAATACTGTTGCTCTGCTTGCATGTGTAGCAGGAATCTTAAATGGTCTTATTAATAAAATCAAACCTGGAGCCAGGTATTGGGGTGAACTCTGGAAGATCAGAAAAGCAGAACAAGCCACAGCCACCTCACCTCACCAATTCCTCAGCTGATCCTGTTTCCTCAGACTGGAAGCCTCTGAGTCCTCATCCAGAATGGGTCTCAGCTGAACTGCTTCTCAAAAGCCTAAAAGCTTAACCAGCTTAGTTCTTGGTTTTCACGCCTTATATACCTTTTTGCTTTCTGCCATCACTTCCTGGGATTAAAGGCTCACTTTCTGGGATTAAAGGCGTGTGTCACCATGCCTGGCTGTTTCCAATGTGGCCTTGAACTCACAGAGATCCAGATGGATTTCTGCCTCTAGAATGCTAGGATTAAAGGTGTGAGTGCCACCATTTTCAAGCCTCTGTATCTAGTGGCTGTTCTGTTCTCTGACTCCAGATAAGTTTATTAGGGTGCACAATATTTTGGGGAACCACATGCATGTCCTTCTATATATGCAAGTCAACATTTCTCTTACAATGCCATATGCTATTCAGAGGGCCCAGAAATGAGACTCATAATCCTTTTCTGTTTCCATCTAAAATGACTTGGTGATTGCATGTGAAATTCTGTTATTTGAAATAAATTTGTTGCGCACACAGAGTTATATAAATATTCTCGGGGCTGGAGAGATGGCTCAGAGGTTAAGAGCATTGACTGCTCTTCCAGAGGTCCTGAGTTCAATTCCCAGCAACCACATGGTGGCTCACAACCATCTGTAATGAGATCTGGTGCCCTCTTCTGGCCTGCAGTAATACATGCTGTATACATAATAAATAAATAAACCTTTAAAAAAAAAAAAAAGAAAAGAAAAGAAAAAAAAATATTCTCAATGAAGTGTACATTTGCTATGCATTCAGTCTCACCATTTCTATTACATATGTGTGTGGGATACTTTAGGATGCAGTGACCTATGAAGATGTGCATGTGTACTTCACCCATGAAGAGTGGGCTTTGCTGGATCCTTCCCAGAAGAGGCTCTACAAAGATGTGATGCTTGAAACCTACCAGAACCTCACTGATATAGGTGAGAATGTGAGCTTTCTGTCACTTTTTGACTTAAGGGTACAAGCCTTTCTTTGAGATTGGTGTTCCACTATGATTTTGACTGTAAAAGAGGAAGAATGTAGTAAATAAATCAGGCATGGTTCTAAGGATGACTGAAGATAACTGAAATGTTGGATAAATTCCAATAATATGTCATACATTTCTGTTACTATATTTTAGGCTACAAATGGGAAGACCAGAATATTGAAGAACATTGTCAAAGTTGTAGAAGACATGGAAGGTAATTTTTATGTGCAAACTGATATATTTATGCCTCTGAAGAAATTTTAATGTGCCTTGATATTTAATGACAAGCAACAGTGTAAATAATTACAGCTTTGTGATGAGTATTAAAGTCCTACAACATCAAGCACCTCAATTTGAGGTACCTGATCTGTGTTTACATGGTGTTCCTCTATGAAACAAGACAAGGAAACAACTCCCCAAAAGATGTCACCATATTAGAGAGGGAGAAGTGATAATGGTGATTGTTGTCACCTCAGCCTCTTTGGAACCCAAACAGTGGTGAAGGAAGATGCAAGGCTCTTCCCTGATCATTTGCTCCTTTCCCTGTGTGAGAGGACTTGGGTTTAACTTGAACTACCTGCATGGAAACTTACAACAATCTGTAACTCCAGGCCCAGTGGATACGAAGTCCTCTGCTAACCTTCAAGAACACCAGGCATGCATGTGGTGCACATACAATGTACATTTAAGCAAGACACTCATACACATAAAATAATAAAGTAAATATTTATTTATTTAATTTACATTGGTGTGAGGGTGTCAGATCAACTGGAACAGATGTTACAGACAGTTGTGAGTTGCCATGCAAGTGCTGGGAATTGAACCCGGGTCCTCGGAAGAGCAGCCAGTGCTCTTAAACTGCTGAGCTATCTCTCCAGCCCCCAATAAAGAAAATCTTAAAAACAAAAAACAGAAAAACAAACAAAAACTTAGAGCTTCAACACTAATAAATCTCCAATCTTAGTTGGGTGGTGGTGGCACACTATTTTAATCCTAGCACTTGGGAGACAGGCAGGCAGATCTCTGAGTTGGAGGCCAGCCTGGTCTACAAGAGTGAGTTCTAGGATAGCCAGGGCCACACAGAGAAACCCTATCTACAAAACAAATATATATATTTGAAATGTTGTATATCTTCAGAAAGATGTATCTGCAGATTATCACAAATGTTAGTCTTGCTACATTCAGTATAAGCTTAGTAAACAAATAGTGGGAGGGACACAATTTAGGATTGACCTGAAGCACTCTTAAGAT
>CABHPH010158309.1:0-14072 GCA_902168325.1 Peromyscus nudipes | reverse complement strand
TCTCTGTGTAGCTTTGCTCCTTTCCTGGAACTCACTTGGTAGCCCAGGCTGGCCTCCAACTCACAGAGATCCATCCGCCTGCCTCTGCCTCCCGAGTGCTGGGATTAAAGGCGTGCGCCACCAATGCCCGGCCAATGTTAACTTTTTTGAGTTAATGTTTTCATAAAATAAATAGTAATTTATATTAGCTACTGAGATTGTAATGCTAAGTTTTAGACACTATTTGAAATATTATATGAATACTTTTGTCATGTGTAAGTATATGATTTTTGTGCTCCTGTTGCAATAAACTTAAGTATTTTGGTTCTAAAAAAAGATGTCACCATATTAATCATATCTCCCTGAGATCCATCTTGTAGAACTATATCCATCTAGTTTCATTCCCTTAAAGTATTGTAAAGGCATTCAGATTGATTATGGGATTAGAGTATGTCCAAGAACTTTTTATAAGCAAATTGTCCCTTAATTAAGCCAGTGTTACTCATATGCTTGAAGAGACTTAATGGTAGTGAGAAGGGCAGTTTATGAGAGTAAAATGTTATCATTGTGGAGAGATCATAATCCCTATACCACAACTCTATAATTAACAAAAAGTTAAACTGTTTGAATACAATGTGAAAACCTTTTGTTATTATTACTTTAATAGGTATATCATCTGTCACTCTGGACACAAGCCATGTGATCCTAAGGGATATGGAAAGAAGAAATGTACCTATGTACCTCCCAGAAACATTAGAAGATATGCAGTAGTTCCCACTATGGGAAGACATGGTAATCCTGATACAAGTGTACAGTTAGTTGGATTTCCAACTTCATTGGGAATACATCAATATAAGTACCATGGAGAAAAGCCTTATAAGTGCAAGGAACATGGAAATTCTTCTGTCTGTCCTGGTTCATGTTGCACATGTAATGTGACTCACACTGAAGGAAAAGGTCACAAATGCAATCAGTGTTTTAAAGCTCTGAGTTCTTCCAGTTCTCGTCAAAGATGTTTAAAAATTCACATGGGAAAAGGATGCCATAAACAAGAGCCATGTACTAAAGATTTTAACCATCATAGGTATCATGAAACACACAAAAGAACCCATAATGAAGAGGCACCCTGTGAATGTAAACAATGTGATAAAACATTTAGACTTCATTCTACTTTACAATTACCCCAAAGAACTCATTTAAAAATAAAACCCTCTGAATATAATAAAGGCGAGAAACCCTTTGAATGTCACAGTCATCTTCAAGTACCTAGAACTCATACTACAAAGAAACCATATGAATGTCATCAATGTGGAAAAACCTTTGTACGTCCCAGTCATCTTAAAATACATGAAAGAATTCATACTGGAGAGAAACCTTATAAATGTAAACAATGTGATAAGGCCTTTGTAAGTACTGGTGATCTTCAAAAGCATGTAAAAAGTCATACTGGAGAGAAACCTTATGAATGTAAGCAATGTGGTAAAGCCTTTGCACGTAAAAGTCGTCTTCACCGTCATGAAAGAGGTCATAATGGAGAGAAACCCTATGAATGTCAACAATGTGGTAAAGCCTTTGCAGATCCTAGTAATCTGAAACAACATAAAAGAAGTCATACTGGAGAGAAACCCTATGAATGTCATCAATGTGGTAAAGCCTTCGGAGATCCCAGTAACCTTAAACATCATAAAAAAAGTCATACTGGAGTGAAACCCTTTGAATGTAGTCAATGTGATAAAGCCTTTGTAAGTAGTGGTGATCTCCAAAGGCATGAAAGAAGGCATACAGGAGAGAAACCCTATGTGTGTAATCAGTGTGGTAAAGCCTTTGCATACCGCAATAATCTTCACCAACATGAAAGAAGTCATACAGGAGAGAAACCCTATGAATGTAAACAATGTGGAAAAGCCTTTGCATATCTTAGTAATCTTCAGCAGCATAAAAAAAGTCATACTGGAGAGAAACCCTATGAATGTCATCAATGTGGTAAAGCCTTTGCACATAAATATCATCTTCACGGTCATGAAAGAACTCATACTGGTGAGAAACCCTATGAATGTAACCAATGTGGTAAAGCTTTTGCATACTCCAGTAATTGTAAAAAACATGAAAGAAGTCACACTGGAGAGATCCTATGAACGTAATAAATGTGGTAAAGCCTTTGCGCATTGCAACAGTCTTCAAAAGCATGAAATAGATCATACCAGAGAGAAACCCCATAGATGTAATAAATGTGGCAAAGCTTTTGCATGTGACAGTCATCTGCAAAATCATGAAAGAAGACATACTAGAGAATAATCCCATGAATTAATGAGGTAAAGCTTTCTATACTAGGCAAAGACTCTATCATTTTGAAGATCCCAGAACCATGGGGTGTCCAGCAAGACCATCAGCAGTGGTGAAGTGGAACCAGTCAGCGCTTAGAAGAGAAGCTGTATATGCTGCAGAGGGCTCAGCCCAAAACATGACCCAAGCCCTTTGGAGAATCCCCGAAGATTTTGAGTGGATTTCTGTCATCGAATGTGGTATATTCATATTGTGGGAGTTTGCTTTCACTTTTTTCAGCTTCTTCCTTTTTGAAGGGAGAAGGTATTTAATTTAATTTTGATTTTTTTTTAAAATGAGCAATAGTTGAAAAGCTTTAAACTTTTAAAAACGATTTTGGGTTTTCAGTGAGATTGGACATTTTTAAAAAGAAATTTTAATATTTTTACATTTGTAGAAATGATGTGACTTTTAATAAACTATTTCTCTTTTAATGTAAGGTCTTGTAAATGAATAAGAAAGGAAAGGTTGAGGCTTCATTGTGACATGTTTGTGTATCAAGTTGACAAGTTTGATTCCTAGTACCTACATCAAATGGCTCAGAAGAGCTTATAAAGCCTTGTTCTGGAGATCTGATGTACTCTTCAGGCTTCCTTGGGCACCAGGTATGGAAGTGGAGCAAATACAGATGTATATGCATGCACATATGTGTGTTTGTATGACTCCATATTTTTAAAAGAGCTTTCTTAATGTGTATGTTATAATTTTTTCTAAAATTAAAATAAAATAAGTTTAATTTTGGTGTATTGTCAGAACACCATCTGGGAAAGGAGTCATTTGAGAATTCTAAATGCTTATGTTAACACTCCAAGCAAACAAGACACAAGTCTTATGACCTCATTTTTTTCAAACCATGGAATTATTGTCCTTAGAATGTGTTTTTGTACTCCTCCCAGGTATAGCAGATAGGTGTGAGTTGGCTTCAGATTACTCATTATTGTTTGTTGTTGTGATTCAGTGAAATATTTGAACTGTCCTTTATATGCTTGTATGGAAAAACATGTTTTTGTCCCATGTGACTTGTTTTTAATCATTGTATACAGTTTGAACTCAGGAGAACTCTACTCATATGACCTTTATAACCTGCAAAGTATAAATTTTCTGGGGCATAGAATAAAGTTGGCTATTGTATGAGACTTTAGTCCACAATTTTTGGCTCCAATTTTCCAGGTCCCACCACTTGTAGAGTGGTGAAAAGTAGCACTTGAACAGAAACCACAAATCAGCTACAAGTTAAGAGATGGATGACCCTCATAGAAGGAGGTGAGTGAGAATTATGGGGCAGGAACCATGGAAGGCTTTGCTTTCTTTTTAGGTAGTGCATCATGTTTTTAAAGAAAGGAGGAGCACAAGTATTACAATCACAAATATTAGATTGCTTGCAAATTGAATATGATTATAACTCCTGGTTTCCAGAAGAGAAATTTTAGATGAAGTATGGGACAGAGCCCAAAACAATATTGAAAAGACACAAACAAGGAAAAGACCTTTACTCAGTTTTGGGTCTTTTGGTCATTAATATGGACTATTATCAAACTAAGGAAGATAAGGAGGACACTAATCATGAAGGACTAATAGAGAATTCCTTGAATGAATATAAACTTTATGATCAAACTTTAAATTTTGTAAAAAAGAAAAAAAGGTGATTTTCCTTGTTCAGGAAAAATTAAAAGTGAAAATGGCATCACCTACATGTATGTTGGTGACAACTCCTTCAGCTACTTCACTGGAGCCTCCTTTACATACATATCCTCCATTTTCTGAAAATAACCCTGAAGCATGGGGTGAGTAATTTACTGATCAATCTAATCTTAAATTCTCTCCATTTGGGTGAAGACAGCCTATGATAAAGTTGACTTCATTTACAAATTCCTTCCAGCCTCATAAGGTGTGATTGGTATTTCCATTGCAGCTTCAGCAAAATGAAAATGTTTAGCACCTAATTATGCACTAACCAATTGATCTAAACTCTAAAAGGGGAGATGGCATTGGACTGTCCTCACATGCTATCTTGAGAGGCAAAAAATAACTATATCTATTTGAATCCAGACCAAAGAGGCACATATGTACCCTGTGGATCCTTTGTTGCCTTCAAACTTGCTTATTTACCCCACTAAATTGTCATCTACAGACATGATATAGCACAAGAGGATAAACCTTTGGAATGGATTGATTTATACCATAAAGGCCAGAAACTACAACCTGGCCAAGGGCAGATTTACAGCCAGGTTTACTTAGACCCACAGGTATTCCTAAAGATAAGCCTTCAATAGTTTTGGATTTAAAAGATTGCTGTTAAAGTATATTTATTTATCCTGATAACATGTATTTTGCTGTTTCTGTTCCCTCAATCATAAAGAACCTCTGCTCCAATATCAATGGACTATATTGCATCAATGGACTATATTGCATCAATGCATGAAAAACTCCCCTACTGTGTGTCACTACTGTATAGGAAAGGTGTTAGAGTCTGAGAGGAAGGCTTTCCTTTAGGATTATATCATTCAATATATAGATGATATCCTGTTTGCTAGCTCTAAAGAGGAGGAGCTACAATTCATATATGGTATGACTCAGGAATTACCAAACAAAACAGTGGACTTATTATTGCACTGAAATAGTACAAAGATCAGACACTGTGCAGTATTTAGAAAAACTGGTTACCACAACAACCATTTAACTACACAAACACAAAAATCCATTAGAAAACTTAAAAACACTTAATGACTTTCAGAAATTATTAGGGAGTATAATTGCCTATGTTCTCCATGAAGAGTACCTACTAATGCCCCAACCATTCTATTTAAAACTGTAGAAGGGCTGGAGAGATGGCTCAGAGGTTAAGAGCACTGACTGCTCTTCCAGAGGTCCTGAGTTCAATTCCCAGCAACCACATGGTGGCTCACAACCATCTGTAATGAGATCTGATGCCTTCTTCTGGCATGCAGTCATACATACTGTATATATAATAAATACATAAATCTAAAAAAAAAAGCTGGGTGGTGGTGGTGCACGCCTTTAATCCCAGCACTCAGGAGGCAGAGCCAGGTGGATCTCTGTGAGTTCAAGGCCAGCCTGGGCTACCAAGTGAGTTCCAGGAAAGGCACAAAGCTACACAGAGAAACCCTGTCTCGAAAAAAACCAAAAAAAAAAAAAAACTGTAGAAGGATAGTCATCATTGGATAGTTCTCACATATTACCCCCAGAGGCAAAGTAAAAACTACAAGTATTTGAATACAGACTAAAAGAGGCATTTTTTTATTATTATTATTATTATTATGATTATTATTATTATGTGGTTTCTTGGCTCCTTTAAACTTACTTATTTTCCACACTAAATTGTCTCATACACTTAGAGCCAAAAGTATAAACCTTTGGAATGGATTTATTTACACCAGTGGGGCGGGGGACCACTACCAGTTTTCCTTAGTCATATTGCTCAATTAGTAAATCAGGGCATGACTCAATATCAAAAATTGTATGGGTTTGATTGTTGCTGTATTTTTACTACCCTTAACTAACAATCAGTGTTTAAGTGTGTTAAAGAACTTTATGGACTTTCAAATCATTTGTAATTTGCTATGGAAAGATAGAAAATCATTATCCTTCTGGCAAGATAGGGGTTTTCTCATATAATCTGAATTTATGATTACAAAAATTTTTCAGCCTTCTCTCATTACACAGGTAGAAACTTATTTTATTGATGGTTTATCTAATGGATTAGGAAGGATTCATAGTCCAGATATTCATCAGTCTATTAATACTTCTCTTTCCTGAGCTCATCAAGTGGAACTGGTTGTTTTGATTCATATATTACAGTATGAGTAATTCTTGGTATGCTCCAATATAAATTGTTAGTCCCTTGATTACATAGGGTCATGAAGCCTGTTTGAATGTTTTAAGAAATTTGTAATTATAATTACATCATTTGGCCTTTATTTTTTTTCCCAGCCTTTCATATATCTCTTTTTGCTTTCCAATTTATGGCCTCATTTCACTTTTATAGTTCCTATTTGAATTTGACCTAAGGTTGGTTTTTGAGAACTTCCGAGGTTTGAGGTAAACGTACTGCACTAGACATTGAGTATGTAATGGACTGTGCATACTCAGGACCCTATACCTAAGGAGGAAAAAAATATTCTGGGAGACTGGAACAAATACTACTTTAAATGCAAATTTCCAGTACAGGTTCCCTGTCTGCTCCTGGATAGAACTGGGAATGTCTGCTCTGAGTCATTTCATCTCAGATCACAATGTAAGGGTGTTGCTATTCTAGTGAGGCCTCTCTAGCTGGGTGGAACTTGCCAAAGTAGGTCTCTGAACAGGCCTTGCAATTGGGAGCAGCAGCAAGGAGCAGTGTGCTGATTCTTTCCAAGATTCTCCTCCAAAATAAGTGATTGAGTACTGTGTCTAATGTACTGCTACATACCTGAGTACCTGAGCTACACTGCTTTCCCAGGAATACATTTTAGGAGGTATATCAGTCAGATTTCACTTTATTTATAATACACAATGTAGCAGGACTCAGGTGTTAAATTATCTTTAAACATTGTTTTGTGAGCCTGTTTTGGTGGTGCATGCCTTTCTCCCAAGCACTACGGAGGCAGAACAGGAGGATCTCTGTGAATTCAAGACCACCCTGGTCTCCATTGCAAGTTCCAGAACAGCTATGGCTCCTACTCAGAGAGAAACTCTTTCTTGAAAAACCAACCAAACAAACAAAACCACCACCACCAACAACAACATGGGAGAGAGCCACTGATCTAAGGAGAAAAATGGTCCCTGCTACAGGTCATTAAATTCCCACCATAGAGAAGTAGATCTTTGAGTAACCAAAGATTTTAATGGGTGGGTAGATTAAAAAGATTTGAATTCCTTGTTCCCAAAACAACCTTAATAGTATATGATGGAAAAGGCTCATATTTGGTATTTATTTCACAAATCCTTTTCTCTCTTTTCTTAAACACTGTTTTCTTGAAACTCATTAAGATGTCAGCGCTCTGTACTATGAGGAACATGCCTGACTTCATTTTGAAGGCAAGTGCCATTGTGTTGTACTGTTAAAAATAAGTTTCTATTTACTGTGAGAATTGAGTTGCTCTCTGTTTCATGGAACCAGACATTCTCCCAACCATGACCTTGATTTGTGTTTTGAGAATACTTTTACTCTTTCTGACCCTCCCTAATCACATGGTGACCTCATGATTTTTTAAACATTTTTATATTTCCTTGTTGCCCCCTTGTCTCTCTTCTGTAATACTACTTGTGATTCCACTCCTTAAAAGGGGCCCATGAGATGGGTTCAGGGCTCTCCCTTTAGCCTGACTTAGGAGACAGTAATTGGCCAGCACTTGGATACACCCTAATAAAAAAAATCAAGCTTGCTTCGAATTTGGCTCAAATTGTGGTAGTGTTCTTATTTTCTTGGAATGGTGGTGAAGGGAATACTTATTCATAACAGTTGATTCAATAATCCTGAGCCAGGTCATTAGTACAAGGAATTAATTATTGCATCTTTTTTATTAGTGTCTTAGGGTTACTATTGCTATCACAAAACACCATGACCAAAAAGCAAGTTGAGTGGCAAAGGGTTTATTTAGCTAACACTTCCATAGCAGCACTGTTCATCACTGAAGAAAGTCAGGAAAAGAACTAAATCAGGGCAGGATCCTGGATGCAGGAGCTGCTGATGCAGAAGCCATGGAAGGGTGCTGTTTACTGGTTTGCTTATCATGGTTTGTTCAGCCTGCTTTCTTATAGAACCATGGGCTGTGTCCTCTTTCATTGATCACCAATTGAGAGAATGCCTTACAGCTGGATCTCATGGAGGCATTTCCTCAACTGAGGCTCCTTCCTCTGATGACTCTAGTTTGTGTCAAGTTGACACACAAAACCAGCCAGTACCAGTAGTATGTCTTAAAGTGGGTCTCCCTGCTTTCTGGGGTTGTTCCTTGGCCAAAACATTGGCCTGTCCTTGTTGGAATGTTAGATCTGCAGGCTGGAGATTCGGTTCTCCTGGCCACATTGTTTTTCTTAATAGGCCTTCATTACTACTTTTAATTTCCCATCTTCCTAAATCCCTTAGCATCAAAGATCAGAACTCCAAAACCACTTTTGGTGTAATATGGCCCCAGACCTTAGGCACAATTGACTCCATGAAGTAAGTGCAATCCAGCATGTAAAACTCAGCAAGTAGACAACACTACCACCAAAACTAAAACAAAGGCATACTCCAGCAAAGTCCAAAGTTCTATGAAAGTCTCTAAGTGTCCTAACTTAGCTTTTTAGCTTCTGTAATTCTGCTTCTGGCTAACTGTTCTAGTTAACTGAAGCATGCTAACCTAGAATATGGGTTTTGTGCCTAAAAGCTCAGGCTGAGAAGGGCTTGGGGTTACAGTGGGATCCCGATCACCATTGTAGTTACTGGCCGGCTAATAAAGACTTTATATTGGCTTAAATTCATGACTGAGAAGTTTTTTTCTGATGGATAACTCACATTTCTGGAGGTCCCTCCAAGATCCCCAGAGATCAGAACTTGAGACACTGGAGGTCTCAGAATCTCTTAGAACAGGGAAGAGTTTGGTGGTCTAGAAACTTGTAGGGGGTATATCCTGAGTTACATATCAAGACTCTCTTTGATCACTTGCTGTCAAATGCTTAGAAGGGTCTTGTCTGTCACCTCTAGAAATAAGTATGGTCAAGCTATCTTCTGTTTGGATACTGTCTTAAGGTTATTAATGCTGTGATAAAATGCCATGACAAAGGCAACTTGAGGAGGAAAGGTGTCAGGACAAATCTCTCTCACCCACTAGTCCCATAGCCACTCAGGCCCAAGTAAACACACAGAGACTTATATTATCTACAAACTGTATGGCCATTAGCTCAAGCTTATTACAGACTAGCTCTTACACTTAAATTAACCCTTAATTCTTATTTATGTTTAGCCACATGGCTTGGTACCTTTTCTCAGTTCTGCCTTCACATCTTGCTTCCTCTGTGTCTGGCTGGAGACTCCTGACTCAGCCTTCCTCTTCCCAGAATTCCCTTCTCTGCTTGTCCTGCCTATACTTCCTGCCTGGCTACTGGCCAATCAGCACTTTATTTATTAACCGATCAGAGCAACACATTCACAGCATACAGAGCGATATCCACAGCAGAATGGGTCTATTCTGCTTACATGTTCAGATCACTGCTCACCACTAAAGGAAGTCAGGCCAGGAACTCAAACAGGGCAGGAACCTGGAAGCAGGAGTTGAAGCAGAGGCAATGGAGGGGTACTGCATTCTGACTTGCTCTCCATAGCTTGCTAAGCCTGCTTTTTATAGAACCAAGAATCACCAGGGCAGGGATGGTATCATCCACAATGGGCTGGAGCCTCTCCCCTCAATTACCAATTAAGAAATGCTCCACAGGCTTGTCTACAGCCCAATCTTATGGAGACATTTTTCTCAATTGCAGTTCTGTCCTCCCAGATGACTATCCTGTGTCAAGTTGGCATAAAATTAGCCAGCACATGGGAGGGGGGAGTTGACAGATTGCCTTTAAAATCTAGAACAAGGCAAGGTTGGCCATTCTCTTCACTCTTATTCAACATAGTGTTTGAAGACTCAACTAGAGCAATAAACAAGAAAAGTAAATAAATGAATACAAATAAGAAAATAAATGTATTGTCCCTATTTGCAAATTACATGAATCAATACTTAAAACACCATAAAGTCTCTTACAGAAATTTCTTAGACCTGACAAACACTTTCAGAAAAGCAGCAGGATACAAAAATCAATGAATAAAAATTGGTAACTGTTGTATACCAACAATGAATTCACTAAATGATGGAAAATCTGGATATCAACTGTACTGGTTGGTTTTGTATGTCAACTTGACACAAGCTAGAGTCATCAGAGGAAGAATCCTCAGCTGAGGTAATGCTTCCTTGAGATCCAGCTATAAGGTACTTTCTTATTTAGTGATCAATAGGGGAGGGCCCAGCCCATGTTGTGTGGTGCTATCCCTGGGATGCTGGTCTTGGGTTCTATAAGTGAGCTGAGCAATTCATCAGAAACAAGACAGTAAGCAGCTCTCCTTCCTGGTCTCTACATCAGCTCCTGCCTCTGGGACCCTGCCTTGTTTGAGTTCCTGTTCTGACTTCTTTCAGTGATGAACAACAATACTGAAGTGTAAGCCTAATAAAACCTTTCCTCTCCAACTTGCTTTTTGGTCATGGTGCTTCATTGCAGCAAAAGAAACCCTAAGTGAAACAATGCTAATAGCAACTGTAACAGGTTGCTTGGCAGAGGTTGTACACATAAAGTGTGTCTATTGCACTAACCTCACCCTGGTTCGTTTTTCCAATGTCATGCCTGCTGCCTTGGACCTGTCCTGCCCAGGTGGAGATAGTACTCCCATGTATGGGTGGCTCTGCCAGTGAGAAAAGAACTCTGATTAAGTGAAGTTCCAGAGATGTGAAGGCCAAGGAATGCCACAGAGATCACACCATGCAACAGACCTAACCCAAAAGATTTATTGGGGGGGACATCTCTGAGCAGGAATAAGAGGGAGAAAACAAGAGGGGGCATCAGTGATGGTGGGGGCCTTATAAAGGGTACATAACTAGGGACTACAGTGGAAATGTGTCACATTTGGCCACTGGTGAGGATGTGGCTGCTAGTGCTGAGTTCTGTGCTGGGGTAGCACTTGGCTCAGGAATGTGAGTGGTTCTTGGGTTTCTAGCACATTTTGTACTCTGCATGTTCTGAGTGCTTCTATGTATTTTAATGATTTTGGCCAAACTTAGGTGCAAACAACAGAACTGTGGAAATCCTCACATTTCTATTGGTTTGTAATTTGGTAATTGAGGGCTGCAACATCTTCCCTGAGTAGTAACAACCTGAGAAGCAGAAGATAAGAGCATAAGAAAAAATGAAAGGAATTGTCTCTGAAAACAAAAAGAAGCCCTAAGTGAGACATCAACATACAGGAGACTAAAACTCAGTCCCTATCTCTCATCTTGTACCAAAACTCAACTCCAAGTGGATCAAGGACCTCAACATAAGACCTGATACTCTAAAACTGCTAGAGGGGAAAGTGGAGGTATACTTCAACATAAGTATAGGTAACCATTTTCAGAATAGGAGTCCAATAGCTTAGGAAACAATAAAACAACCAAAAAATTGGATCTCATGAAATTAAAAGCTTCTGTACAACAAGGGAAACTGACAATTGAGTCAAGATGCAGCCAAGAGAGTGGGCAAAATATTTGCCACTGTACATCTGACAGGGGATTGGTGAGGAGGCTATACAAAGAACTTAAAACATCTAAACACCAAGAAAACAACCCAATTTTAAAAATAGACTACAGAGTAAGTAGAACTTTCTTTTTTAAGAAATACAAATGTCTAGGAGATATTTTAAAAGTGTTCAGCATCCTTTACCACTAGAGAAATACAGGGTAAATCCATTTAAAAATCCATATCACCCCAGTCAGAGTAGCTATTCATCAAGAATAACAATAACAACAAATATTGGTGGAGATATGGCAAAAGGGGAATTCTTATATGTTGCTGGTAAGGTTGTAAACTAGCGTACCCACTTTGGAAATAGTCTGGAGGTATCTCAAAAACAAACTACATAACCCAGCTCTAGCATTCCTAGACATACACTCAGGGGACTCTATACACTATGACAAGGATACCTGCACTTTTGTGTTTGTATTAGGGTTCTCTAGAGTCACAGATCTTATGGAATGAATCTGTCATCTATCATCTATCTATCTATCTATCTATCTATCTATCTATCTATCTATCTATCTATCTATCTATCATCTCTCTATCTATCCATTGGAATTTATTTGGAATGATTTATATCCTGCAGTCTAACAATAGCCAGCTGTTAATGGAAGTCCACAAATCTAGTAGTTTCCCATTCCTATGAGGCTGGGTGTCTCACCTGGTTCTCTGTGTATGCTGAAATCCCTAAGAAGTGGGCCTTAATGCCAGTGAAGGAATAGATGTGCTGACATGGTGAGCAAAAATAGGCAAAGAATGAATGCTTCTTTTTTTCATTGTCCTTATATAGGCTTCCAGCAGATGATGCAGCCCAGACTAAAGGTGTGACTTCCCACCTCAAGATCTGGATTAAAGGCATGTGTCATCCTGCTTCAAGATCCTGATCAAAAGCTCACATCTTCCAACCTCAAGATCCAGACACAAGGCATGTTGCCTTCCTGCCTCAAGATCCATATCACAAGTGTGTCCTCCATTTTTGGATCGTAGTTCATTCAGATATAGCCAAGTTGACAACCTCAAAGGGCCATCAGAGACACATAGAAGTTGGATGTGGCTGCTGATCCAGTGTCTGGAATGTGTGTGAAACTTTACTGGATTATCCCTGTCTGTTCAGGCATATGAGTGTGTGGTGGCCATCCCTGGTTGTTGTTGTTGGGGTGTGTGTGTGTGTGTGCGTATGTGTGTATGTGTATGTGTGTGTGTTTCTATGAATTTTTGTCAGTTCTTTCCCCCTATATTGACCAGCAGCTTTCACTGTTATGAGAACCATCTGGCTTCAGACCTGCCTCTTGTTGAGAACCCAAATTCTTTTGGCTCTTGTGGGAGAACAGCTCCCACATTTTCCCCCTAGGGTACTCTTGGGGAGTGAGGGATAAGAGATTTAGATAGGAATATAAAGGAGAGAGACAAATAGACACACAAGATAGCCTAGAAGGGTCTGGGTAAAAACTCACCAACCCCTTCTGTCTCTGTTAAAGGGCTGTTTATCTAAATGTCAAGGGGTGGAGCAAAAGACCTCCCCCTAGCACAGCCAAGTGCAAACCCTTCCAAACACCTGCTAACCACACATGTGGTCAATCCATCCCCTTATGCAGCCCTGCTGTGTAAAGCAAGCTCAGATCTCACTAGGAAAACCTCTGTGGCCCCCAACAAGCTCTGACAGGTTACACAGAGAAATAAACAAACAAAGCAAAACCCCACAAAAACAAAACAAAACAAAAACCCTCTACCTGTCTTTTTCTGGGAGCAGGGGAATGTTTGTTTATTTGCTTGACTCCTGCTCATGGTCGGGGCAAAGAGGAGGTCTCACTCCTTTTTTCATAATTTTGGCTATCTGTTCAGCCACCTGGCTTTGGCACTTAAATTTCCCTCCTCCTTCCTTCCTTCCTTCCTTCCTTCCTTCCTTCCTTCCTTCCTTCCTTCCTTCCTTCCTTCCTTCTTTTCTCCCTCCCTTCCTTCCTTCCTTTCTCTTTTTTTTTGTTTTCTTTTATAAGAAAGGGTTTCTCTGAGTAGTCCTGTCTGTCCTGGAACTCACTGTATAGACCAGGCTGGTCTTAGGGGGCCACCTGCTTCTGCATCCTGAGTTCTGGATTTAAAGGCATATAACACTTACATTTCTTAAAGAGGAGTAGTGATATAGCTTGGTTGGTAAAGGGCTTGCCTTTAGGAACATGTACCATATAATAATAAGGCCACAGTTTGATTCCCAGCATTGTATAAACATGCTTGTAATCCAAGGACTTGACATAGGGAGAATAAAACATCTAGGTTAGGCTGGGATACAACTATTCATAGGAGAAAGAATTCATAGGAGAAAATTCACCCCCCCCATCTCTCTTCTCTGCCCCTAAACCCTTCCTACTATCAAAAAGCTCCTGTCTGAATGAATACCTCACTGCTTGTGCATCTTTTACGTGAATGTGTATTGAAAGTTCAGGGCCCAGAGCCAATTGCTCAAAGCAAGCAGGAAAGCTGGGGTGACATAGAAT
>CABHPH010158308.1:1277-13098 GCA_902168325.1 Peromyscus nudipes | reverse complement strand
AGATTGGTGTCGAGTATGAACACAGATGGCTGTGACTTTTGGAAAAGAAGACTCATTTGATTTCCAAAGTTGCCCAAAGAGGCTTGCCGGAATGCCATTGCTATGTGAACTGCATTCAGCCGGAATTTTATTTTAATGTCAGAAAATTATAGCTAAGGACTGCCAAGTCGAGGCCAAGTTCAGGGACAGACCCAAGTCTCTGGTGGTATAATCAAATCATCCTGACTTGTGTGTCCAGGAAAGAGTCAAGCACAGATTATTGTAGACTGTTCCCTTCTGTCTTACTGTTTACCTTCCCTGTGGAGACAGGATAGGATGTCAACCCTTGGCATCTCTGACTGACTTAAGTTGTACCCCTTACTGCTTCTCAAGGGTGACACACCTGGACTTGCTTCCCCAGGGAGAGAAGAGGCAGGCAAAAATGTCTGGTGCCTGGCACTTAATTGTCTTATTCCTCAGAGCTGTCAGAGGAGGAAGCCAGCTGTATGGCATGTGCCTCCCTTCCCCCTGAAACACCTGGAATGAAGAACACTCTAAAAACTGTCTCCAGATAAAGGATTCACCCTGGGCTTTTGTTCAAGGAAAGAGTTGTGGCCTCACTGAAAGGTTGAGTGGAGATTTCTGAAGGCTCCAGCCTCTACGACAGGGGCATTCACTTTAATGGCGGTATAGACGCGGCAAAGATCACAGACCACCTGTGAGCCTGAAAGTAGACATGTGGTTCTTTTTCTTGTTATGCTACCACAGGCCTCTAGCATCTCCTTCACCAACCATGAGCAACACCTGGATCGGCCTCCTCTTTATAGAGCCCAGAGACGGGTTTCAGATGCACACTTCCCTATTCCAACATTAACACGGAATATCAGTCTCAGCCTCTCTCAGTTGCTCCCATCTGTGTGGTGTGGTGGTGTGGGATAATAGATGTACCACTATGGCCAGAAAAGCTGATCTGAGTCTCGGGAAAGGACCCAGAGAAATAGTCATGAGGTTCCCACCACAGAGCACTGGCGACAGGTGATGACTTGTGGTAAATAGGACAGACATCTCCTCTGCATTAGGGAGCATGCACATAGTATGTCCCTGTGCAAATAGGGAACAGCCACACTGTGTGCTACCTCAGATAAGTCCTGGAGCCCTGTACAGAGACAGCGGCTGCTCAGAGCTACCTTTCCTTGGGGCTCAGCCAATCCCCTGTCTGTAATATCCCCTGGATACATTCTAGAAACTTGAGTCCCTTCAAAGCATGGATGGATGGCTGTTGCTCCCTAGTTAGTATTACGTTTTATCTGTATTGATATGTGGGTTGAATTCATGACTGATTTCCTGGTTTCAGAAAAAAAGTAGGTACTTTTCTTATCTTGGCCTAAGATTCTTAAGAAGGAGGGTTCTTGGGGAAGATAATTAAAAAAAAAAAACACCCTGCTCCTTATACTTAAGTGATGAATCCTTTCTCCTCTGGCCCAGGACAGGCAGAGAAACTACAGTTGCTCACCCTCCAGGCAGGGTTGGATTTTGCTTGAAGAGGGGAAGACTAGGACTTGTGGAGTTATATACTGATCTCAAAGGAAACTCTATCTGGTGAATTTAGGCAGAATAGTCATGTCTACTATACCAGCCAACTCATCCGTGGCCTAAGTGTCTAAGGTTCTAGAGCCACTACCAGACCCTCACTTCTGGAGGAATAGTTTATCATTAAAAAAAAAAAACAAACTACAAACAAACAAACAAACAATGGTTCAGTTTGTGGATGGCCAGGATACAAGGAACCTAGGAACCCGCCTCAGGTAGCTTGCCAAACCTAGTCCCGTCTTACGTCTTACTTCTCCAATCACATGACTGCCTGGAACTCATGATGCATGGCCTTATAAACTCCAGGATGAAAGGGAGGAAGAATTGTTACCAAGGAGGGTTTGTGTGGATTAGGGAGTGGAGGAACTGTCCTGCAGAATTCCTGTGGAACTGGACATAAGAATGACCAGCCCATTGTGAGTCTGAATTGCATTCAGGGGTCCGTGTGTCCTGATGTGTCTGGGTCGGTCCTGACTTCTGTCATTTTCCCAGCCGTATTACCAGCGGGACTACCTTTTGTTCTTGGAAACATCAAAGTTTTGTTGACAGACCATAAGGACAGATAATTATATGTGACCTATATACACAAAAGTGGTTAATATCACTGAGCATAGTTGTGCAGGGTGGGCCATAGATTTTTTGAAGTCCTGTGCAGGATACTCTAACAGCTAGGAAGTTGGTTACAGTTTATCACATGGGCAATTCCTTTAACCATTTGTTTCTAATGTGGCTAGTGAGTCAGTATGCTGACATGTCACGTCAACAGGGGCCTTTCTCATAGCCCGCTACCTTTGACCTTTATGAAATCACTTAGTTGTCTCAACTACGAAGTAGGAATATGCATGCAGACCTCCAAGAGTTGGAATAGGGATCCACGCAAAGCATCCAGCTTACTTCCTGATGTAGGACAGACTGCCGACTGAGGGCAGCTGCTGTTCTTGTCATTGTTACTGTTAGTTATCCCAGGGTTGGTGGTGTTGGGGCTTTACTCTCAGCATCTGTGAAATGGCGAGAGATGGCTTCTGTCTTCCCTTGTCCCTCCTTCTTTTTGGGAGATTGAAACTAGGCCTCCAGGAATCCTTGGGAGAGTATATACCATTAGCCTGGGGACTGCGAGCCGAGAATTGCCCACCTGCCAGCCCCAGCCGCTCCATCCTCTGGGCCTTGGGAACTGACTTCCAGAGGCATCATCATCCCTTCTACCCACCCTGATGATCCATCTCAGGCCTCCGGGGTCCAACCACTTCCTTCTCCTATGAGTGGGGCTATGTAAACACCAAGACCAGGATGCCATTTACTGGTGCTGGCTGACCCCAGCGGGCTGCCAGCCAAGAGGGATCAGGGACTAAATTCTCCCAGTCAGCTGTGAGCACTTCGTGGCATTCCCTGCCCGGGAGACCTTTACTGCCTCCTCCTTCCCTTCTGAATGAAGTGTCCTCTGTTCCTAAGGGATTTGTTTTTATTTAGTTCTTTCCAGTGTTTTTGCCCTTTAATATAGCTGCTTTGAGAGGGAGTTTTAGGAAGTGCTTCAAAGCAAGAATTCCAGCCAGAGTGCCCGAGTTCATAAATTGACCCTAGCTCTCAGACACTGAGTCCCTTAGACCAAAGGCTAAGCCATGATGCATCTCAGTTTTCTCAACTGGAAAACAGACAAAGCAACGCCAAGCCAAGTGGGATTTCTGTGGGACTTTAAGCGGTGACAAGATGTATAATCAAAGCTTAATGCACAGTAAGTCCCTGATATGACACCGTTTTGTCTAGCTCTACCCCTTCACTCTTTGCTCTGTTCTGTCCCTGCTCCTGCTGCTGTGGGGAAAATGTCAGACGGAGCACCTTGAACTGGAGACCTCACTCTGCTTTGGAGAACGGGGAATTTTGAAGAAGACCACTCCCAGGCTGGCCTTTGGGTTCCCTACGTCTGGATGGAGGCACAAATGTGTTTTCTCGGGCCTGTGATCCTATGGTCTTTCTCCCCTGTGCTTCTGTGTGTTTCTAGCCTGTCCTTCTGCATCACAGGCTCTCAGAGTAGAAGACGTACACCTGTCGGCCGCTAGCCCCCAGCTCCTTCTCCAGAGAGGAGGGAGGGGATGTTATGGGAAAGTCACTGCATTGGATGTCGTCAGTTAAACTCTACCTGTCAAGCCTTAACTGTCCTGTGGCCCTGGATGAAGTTTTTCACATTTCTAGATTTTGGCTTCCCCAGTTTATTAAATGGTCTTTGTAACTCTTTCCTTTTTGTTTTTGTTTGTTTGTTTGTCTTTCGAGACAGGGTTCCTCTGTGAAACAGTCCTGACTCTCCTGGAACTCACTCTGTAGACCAGGCTGGCCTCGAACTCACAGAGACCCGCCTGCCTCTGCGATTCAAGATTAATCGCAGGGATTAAAGGCGTGCACCGCCGCCGCCGCCGCCGCTGCCGCCGCCGCCACCACCACCACCACCAGGCTATCTTTGTAACTCTTTCAAGCTGAGCAAAGGCTATGGTATTGAAAAACACATTCCTGGTCAGCGTGTGCTATGGAGCGGTGGCCCTCTTGCTTACCTGCAGCACCATAGGCTGCCATGGTGTCCACAACCGGAGGGTCAGAAGCAAATCAGTAGAGTGGGATTCTAGCTTGAGTTGCTCTGGAGAAGGGTTTGATGTTGCTCTCCTCTCTGTTCTCCCTTGTGGACATTTGGTTCTCACAGTCAACCATGAGCTGCTACTTCAAAGAACTTGGATTCCTCACAAAGACAAGCTTACGCAGGGTTATCCCAAGTTTGTTTGGATATTAAGAAAATGATTTACAGAATCCGGGACAGACCCCCAGAAGGCCATTCAATGTCAGACCTTGAGACAATCCTCACTGGGTCTTTGTGATCATGTCTAGGAAACAAGAAGGGGTGGGACTTCTCCCGGATTCACAGATGTGAGCTTCCCAGTTCCTTCTCCTAGATTCACAGATGCAAGTTTCCCCAGTTCCTTTTTCCGGATTGGGCTGTACTTTCTAGTAACTTCTCTGATGCACAGCCAGTTAGTTAAGGGGAACCACTAGAGTCGGGGGACTTGTGGACTTGTTTGTTAAGGATTCTGTGTTCTTTGCTCCTTCCTCACGCCCATGGGAGAATGAAGAGTAGTTAAATATTATTAGGTTGTGTGTTTGTGTGTGTGTGTGTGTGTGTGTGTGTGTGTGTGTATGTGTGTGTATGTGAATACTGTCAAACACTGATAATGTTAATAATCTTTCTACAAATGTCTCATCATTAACCCTTCACATTAAATTCTTCCATTTTTGCTCTCTGATAGTTTCATACATGTCTGTGGTGAATTTTGGTCCCTTTCAATCCCACCCCCTGTTATTTTCTCTCCTCCTCCTTGGTCTTCCATGGAAATCCTCTTCCCCATAAGCCCTCTCCCCCCTCCCACTTTATGTATTTGTGTGTGTGAGAGGGAGACAGAGACATTCAGAGACAGAGAGACCTGCTGATTTGAATTAGGCTTGCTTATGAAGAGCATGGGTGGGTGTTCCATGACTGAATCATGGACCACTTAAACAATGACCAGACTATAGAAGAAAATGACACTCGCTCAGCAGTAATCATTAACTGCCAACAGTCCCTCAGGGAGCATTGGGTCCCTGTGACCCTCTTCTGTATAGTAGGACTATTTCTGTGAAGTTGTTGAGCTCACCAGGAGATGTGATGTTTAATGGTATGTATTTGGAGATGGGGAACTTCTGGAAGCATCTTTTGAGTATCAGAGTGAACCAAATGGATAGAATACATCAGGGCAGGATCATAGCCATGCAATGAAGACTTAGTGTTCTGAACCTCTGGGTTATTCAGTTGAAGGTAGCCCGGACCTGTTTGGGTGAGTGACATTCACTTATGCCTCCTGAACCACTAATAATTTGAAAGTGGTTGGGAGAGAAAACAGGTGGTGGGGGGACATGGGAAAGCTCTCCTGATGTCTGGTCACCATCACCTCAAGAGCTTCCGTCTTGTTTCTAGAACCTTCTTGGCTTTACCTGGCCTCACACGCTTTGCCAGGAGGTGGGGAAAATGGCCTCCCCCTCTGGCCCTTTGGAAATTCACTCTCTTTAGTGTTTACACCCAGCCTTGTGTTGGACAGCCCAGGCTCTAGGGCTGGAAATAGAATTTATGGGTACGCACCCACAGGACCCTCTTCCTCATTTATACCACACCCTATTTTCCAAAAACACAGCTCCCAGCTCCACAGTCTGCTCAGAAAACACTCTCTCATGGAGGACGTTCCAAAGTGGCTGTTTTCTCTATCATTTCCTTCCCCCACTTCACTTCCTGTTTTTTTTTTCTTCCTCTTTCTCCGCCCCCACCCCATCTCTCCTGGCATGTCCAGGCTGTGTGAGAACAGGAACAAAGCTCAGAGCCTTGATAATCATGATTTCCTGTGGTGCCCTCTGGCTGCAGCTGCACAGAGCCAGGACGAGTCCAACCTCCCTGAAGCAAACAGAGAGCTGGGCAGTAAGCCTTGGCTTTCAAAGACCCCCTCCACCCTTCCCCGGACAGAACCTAGTAAGAATAATCCTCCCTGTCTTCCTGAAGGCCTCCAAAGCACTTTGTTCTGCATTTGAGGACAATGCATTCACAGACAACTTTTGATTTTTGACCCCAATAAATGTAATCCAACTGACGTGAACAGAAAGATCCGGGACTCAGATATGGCCCTCTTTCTTTTTCTTTTTTATATTTTACATATTTTTATATATTTTTTTTATATTTTAATTTTTGACCAGATTCATCTGGCTACTTTAGCCCCTCCCTCTACTGGCAAACTCCTTTTTCTCTTTCCAAATAGTCTACCTCCTCTTTCATTCCGTGTGTGTGTGTGTGTGTGTGTGTGTGTGTGTGTGTGTGCGCGCGCGCGTGTGCGCTCACATGTGCAAGGGAGCCTTATGCAGGTCGGACTCATCTCTTTCTCTACAGTGCACTTTCTTCACGCCTCAGCAAACCTCCTAGCTGTAAAATTCAGGGTTCTGGTTGTTTGGAAAAATGAAATTAACAGTACCTAAGAAGAAAAATTTTAAGACAAGTTGGGGAAATGCACGCATAGAGGTCACATGACGTGCCTGGGAGATACGATTTGGTTAGGAAATGTTAGATACTTGTGTTGCTTCGCTCAGTTCTGTTTTCTGTGTTGAAGTGTGGCTGTTCAAATACACAGGACAGTCAGAAAATCCCTTTAAGAATTGGTACTCAAAGGAAGAGTCCATATCTTTTCCTATTTTTCTGCAACAGGGAGAAAGAGAGGAGAAGGCAGAGAGAGGGAGGGGGAGGGAGGGACTGACGGGGAGGGGGGGCGGGGATGACTTGTTGCCACTAAAAAGCAAAGCCCACCTACCGCTGTGCCCCTGGTTCAGGCTTCCGTAACAATATTTTTATAATGAGAAACATGGACAGCATCCGAGTCACATGCCTGAGATGGACTGTTTTACCAGTTTAGTTCCCTCATGGTAAAGCCATTAAAAAAAAAAAAAAAACCTACAAAAACAGAAGCCTGGGGAAAGTATCACCTCTCTGTGAAATCTTTTTTTAAAAGGGAGGGGAGCTGGGACGATTCTCAATGTGTTAAGTGCCTGCTGGGCCACTGTGAGGGCCTACATTCAGATCTTCGGTACCCATATCCATGCTGCACAGACATGGGGACCCACTTAATCCCAGTGCTCAGGAGGCAGAGATGGGGGGGTGTCCCCCAGGCAAGCTGACTAGATAGACTGGCCAATAAGTGAGCTCTGGGGTCAGTGACAAACCCTGCCTCAGTGTGTACAGAGAAGACTGATAGAAGATACCCCTTGTCAACCTCTGGCCTCCACACACATGTATACACACACACCCGTGCACACAAGGCCCTATACGTATATGAACACCCATACACACATACTTACACACATACAGAAAAAGTCTTCCCATTCAGGGCCAGCAGCCACTCTTTAGTGAGCCTGACCATGATGCTGCATTAGAACCTTCCAGTTGCCAGAGAGGCCAAAAGCCAATGTGGACCCTCTCCTAAACTGATGGTCCTCAAAAGATGCTGTCTTCTTCTTCGAGCCTTAGTGTTCCCCAACTACAGAATGAATGAATTGGACAAGTTGATCTCACTCTTTCCGTGTTGGTAGTCCCTGCTCCTGTGACTTTCTGTGCTTGGCCTCACAACTGCAATGTGATGGGAGAAGGTCTGGAAGTGGCCTGTCGTCGTAGTAACAAGACTTTCATTCCTTTTCTGCAGGCTACCACTCCTTGAACGACCGAGACGCTCAGGGACCACAGTCTTGACTTGGGGAGCTCCTTCCTGTGGCCTCCTAGCTGCTCCACTGCCTTGTCCCGTCAGCCTGGCTTGGTGACGCACAGCCGCTGGAGATACTTCCAGGTTAACGAACTGCTGAGTTTGAGGACGGCAGAGATCGGTAACTGGCACTTTGGTAAGGAAGTGTGTAATGTTCGTAGAGCACCTGGAAGCATGGGGCTTGCCCACCTCCCTAGGTTTGTCGTCTTTGATTAGAAGCTGTGGCTAAAGAAAAAAAACTAAATGAAAAGGGACCTAAATAAGAATTGACATGTATCCCAAGGAAGCTATGATTAGGACGTGGTCTAAGGCGTCTGGGCTTTTTTAGCGTGTTCTCCACTGTGTCTGGGTCGCCCCGGGTGTCTGGAATATTTAGGCCTGAAGCAGTCGATTAGCATGACGTGTGGGGAAGAAGGAGTAGGTTAGAGCTGGAGCTTAGTCACTCTCTCTTGTATCATCCAGCTAAGACCAAGCACAGTTGAAGTCCTTTCCACCTTTACTAGTTAAGCATATTGAGAACAGGAGAAGTCCTTTGGTAGGCAGCCTCCTGAGGTGGGTTTTCGTTGTCCTGTTAGGGGCCTGATTTGCATCCCATCTGCAACATTTTTAGGGAGAAAGTCAGCTTATGGGGTTGTCCTCCAAGGGCTCTTGTGATACGTACACGGACTGCAGTGTACATTTCTCGTTGACCGTCCCAGACTGTTTCTCTCATACTACTCTCCCTTACTGTGCCCCATTGATACCGGGCAGTTTTCCTTTTCCTGTGAGTATAGGACAGGGCCACATCTATTTGAATTTCTTCATTGAATTTGCGTACAACAGGGACTGGCAGGACTCCCCATTTGACTAAAGCCCTCTGGGGCTTCGGCTTCCTGGACTCCCACTGACTAGCTCATCTCCCTCAGGCAGACCTGGGATGCAGCGTGACTAGATCAGGGAGGATGAAAGCAACATTCTTAAGTCGAAATGATTACCCACTTCTCAGTGGAGTTACCTGTCTCTACCTCCTAGGCTCAGTCAAGCTCTTTTCTATAGAGCTGATCTTCATTTTTCCTGGAAGCTAAAACCAGAAGGAGTTCATGAGCATAAGAGGGAGGATAGAGCCGAGCTAGGGGACCGCTGAGGCGTTCACGGACATTCAGTTCCCAGGACCTTCAGCTCCACATTTTCTCGTTCATTCTTTGGGGAACAGCCTAGCCTGGGGCTCCCTTCCTTTCTTCCTCTTGTCTTTTTTTTTCCCCCTCTAGAGTGCTCCCTGAGCTGTGGGACCATTCAGAGGAAGGAGAAAAAGCACCGTGAATTTGAGCCACCCCAGGGTGTGGTCGGCACTGTGCACTGACTCTGCTTACCTCATTGCTAAGCTGCTGGACCTGTGTCTCTCTCTACCTGTCGCGCATGAGGACAGTGACGGTGTCCACAGCTGCCGGCGGGGACTGAAAGACGTAATCCATTGACATAGTTTCTTACTCCCAGTGAGTCACAGCAAAGGTTAGATCCTTTCCCCACCCCATTTTTGTAGAGCTACTTAATCACAGCTCTAGCCCCATGATGGATTCCGTGACCTGTGCGCCTAAAATCTGTGGGCGGACCCTGTCCCCAACACCAGCAAGGCCCCAGCAGTTACAGAAAGAGAGGTTATCACCAGGATTTGTATCCCAACGCTTCTCTTGGGCTTTGGCCAGAGCACCCTCACCAGCCATTTGGACGGTTTGCTTTTTCCACTGCCCTAAGCAACTTCAGGACCCACCCCTCTCCCAACGCCTTGACCATATCCCTGGTTCCCTGAACTACCAATTACAAGCCCTCCCCCTTCCAGAAGCTTCTTCTCTTCAGACCAGCACATACCCATGGTCTAGAAGTAGGTCCATGTGATTTGGGGCAAGTGTTCTGCTCTGAGACTCAGACAGAAAGTTCAGTTCCAACTACAGTCTTCTCCAGACGTTCTGCCTAGGCTGTGAGCTGTTAGGGGCATTTGCCACCCCCAACCCCCCAGGGGGCCATCCATTCATTCAGTAAAAGTTTGTAGAGCATGTGTTATGCGGCGTGCGGCAGGTGTTTCTTAGTGCTAAGGATGACAGTGTACTAGGGAACAAAGTTCCTATTTGCAGGGAGCTGGCATCCGAGTAAGGCCAGGCAGGGATCAGGAGCCATGAGCACGCGAGCAAGAGGAGGCGACTTCAGCACAATGGGAAAAATACTGCCAACAAAAAAAAAGAGCTAAATAAATCTGAGCCACAGGGCCAGGCTGTCCGAGGAGAGAGGTATTGCTACAGGGAGGGCTAAGCAGAAAACTCCTGATAAAGAGTTATTATCTCGGGAGGATTGGGAGAGGTGAGAAGGAATGCCGAGATAAAGGCCCCAGGGCATTGTGCCGCCCTTATGAACTAAAAGTAGTCAGTGGGGTTGGAGCAGAGGAATCCGGGAGAGTGGAAGGAGGCAGGCAGGAAAGTGTGGGCAGGTTGAAGGCCACTGTCAGGACGTTGGTGTTTATGTCCTGGCTAACTTTTCCGGTTCCTTTACCATTCCTTTCTCTTCCCCAGTACCTCTCGAAGCCTCCTCTCTAAAACATCCCTGAATAGACACAAAGATGAGTGTTCTTACCCAATATTGTACTAGCCATCCATTCAAAGAACTGTTTCTGGGCTCTGGCTCCAAGACTGGAGATCAGTGAGTCTTGGCCCTGGCCTTAGGAGTCTCCCTGGTGCCTGTTCAAGGCTTTGGGGAGAAGTTCATCAATAGGTTAGGTCCAAGTGAATAGTTGCCCTAATTTGATCAGAGTAGAACCAATTTGCTAGCACAGGGTTTTTTTCTCCCAGAACCACCCAAAGGCCGTTTCCACCTACGGTTCTGGAGTTCATTTACATAATAGGCTTTTGCCAGAACTTGCCTTCAGGCTAATCAAGGTGGGGGAGGGGGGATCAATTTCATTCCATAAGTCTTTGGGTGTTCATTCCCTGTCAGCATCTACACTTAGTCCTCAACCCAACTGCTGATTAGAGTCCACGCCCACGCTGTGGTTGTTGATGGCTTTATCAGACTTATGTAGCCTGCAATACATAGTTACCAGCAGTAAGGCCAAAGGGGTGTCAGGGGACCTAAGCAGAGGTCACTGACTCAGACCCAGGGCAGCCAAAGGCCAGAGTGAAGAAGCTCCCTGGGGGTGTTTTTCCTCTCAGACCTAGCCAGGAAGTCTACAGGTAAAATTGAGGGAGGCCAAGAAACTTCACGGCAGGCAGGGTTGAGGACTCTCTGGGACGTGATGATGTGACGCAGCAGGAGCAATGGCCTTGGCTGCTGCTGTGAACTCTGCTTTCCTGGTGGCTGTGGCTGGAAGTGGGGAACCCAGAGACTCTGTGCAAGCTGCGAGGGGTCAGCATAGAGCCCTGTAGGCCAGGTCAGGTGGTTTGAACTTACCTGAGGACGTGCGTAGCAGCGCTCTTGACAGGTTTTAAGTAAGGATGGATTGCCAGGGCTGGGGAGGTGTGCCTCAGCTGTCAAAGTTCTGGTTATGCAAATACGAAGACTTGAGTTTGATCCCCAGAGCCCGTGGTGGCCCACTCTTAATAATCCCGACACTGCTGGGGCAGAGACAGACAGTCTATATAGGGCTTGCTGACCAGGAAGCCTCACCCACTTGGTGAGAGTCCCAGGCCAGGGGTAAATCCTGTCTCAGGAAAGTAAAATAGAAAAATGAGCAGTCATTTCTTGAGGTGTGGAACCTTCTGTCCTACACAGACCCCACCCCAAGCACACACACTCGTGCACACAAATATATGTGCACCCAAATACACATGAACATGCACACACGGACATACACACACATACACACATTCACATACACACAGAGGCACACGTGCACACACCCACAAATATGTGTGCCCAAATATTCATGAACATACACACACACTCTTTCTTTCTTTCTCTCTCTCTCTCTCTCTCTCTCTCTCTCTCTC
>CABHPH010158307.1:17424-47403 GCA_902168325.1 Peromyscus nudipes | reverse complement strand
CATCAAATTCAAGGCACTGTACTTGGTATTAGATGAGAACACAAAGATGGGTAATGTTCCAGTCTACCCTTAGGCAGCCTACACTCTATTGGTTAAAGACTCCTAGAATTTAAATAAATTAAATATAGGGGGTATGGAGAGAGCTCAGTTAGTTAAGTGCTCACCCCAAGCATGATTTTAGGTCCCCAATACCTATGTGAAAAACAGACATAGTAGCATGGGCCTATAATTCAAACTCTAGGAAGGCAGAGAGAAGTGGATCCCTGGGGTGTCACAGCCAGCTAGTCTTACAGAATAGTAGGCCCTAGGTCCAGTGAGAGTCCCTATCTCAAAGTATAAGATAGACAGCAATTAAGAAAGACACCTGCCATCAACCTATGGCATTTACATTCAAGTACCTGTATGTGTTTGTATACAGACATATGCATAAAAATAAACAAAATATGAGTGATTTTCTATTTCTACCGAAGAATTATAAATGAAGATTATTGTTACATTAGCATTCTTCTTTCATGCCTGTGTGGGAGCTCTTCTCTTAGGAACAGCATCATTACTGTCCATAGGACAGTGGTTCTCAGACTTGAGTATGCAGGTAATTCACCAAAAATTATTCACAAAACACACACTTGTGGAATAGCCATCATTCCCCCTTTTTAATTATTGTTTTTCATTTATTGAAAATAGATTCTTTTCTCATGCAATATATCTTTATTATAGTATCACCTCCCTCTGCTCTTCCAAATCTGTCTTCCAGTCTCCACCTGCCCCCCCAGCTCCAGATCCATTCCTTTTCTGTCTCACATTAGGAAAGAACAGGCTTCTAGGAGATAATAACCAAACATGACTAAATAAAATACAATAACGTAAAACCAAAACCATCACATCAAAGCTAGACAATGCAACTCAACAGAAGGAAAAGAGCCCCAAGAGTAGGCACAAGAATTATAGACCCAGTTGTTCATACATTCAGGAGTCCCACAAAAATGCTAAGCTGAAAGTACAACATACACAGAGAGGACCTGGCACACACCCATGTAGGTTTTGTTCTTGCTGCTTCAGTCTCTGTGAGTTCATATAAGTCTTGGTGCCCTCATTCCCTCTGGCTCTGACTCTTTCTACCTAATCTTCTATGGGGTTCCCTGAGTTCTGAGGGAAGGGATTTGATGGAGACATCCCATTTAGAGCTGTGTGTTCCAAGAGCTCTCTCTCTCTCTCTCTCTCTCTCTCTCTCTCTTCGTCCCTCCCTCCCTCCCTCCCTCCCCCATAATATCTGGCTGTGAGTCTCTGTATTTGTTCTCATCTGCAGCAGGAGGAAGTCTCTCTGATGATAACCATCATTTCTAATAGCGTCCCAGATGACGTTGATGCTGTAGGTGCCCAGGGAGCTCAGTCTAAGAAGTTCTACTTTTTCTAACTTTCAATCCTGTGACTATTGCCAAGTTGTTAACTGCTGCTCATCAATGTTGGGTCCAGAGAGCAGGTCTGGCCAATCAGCATCATCCTCTCTCCTGAGTCCTCCAGGGCTGCTCTGTACCAGTGCCAACTGAGGTAACCCTAATTTCAGACTTTCTATCTCATTGCTCGTCTCCTCTGGAAATCAGTCCAGTTCTCATATGCACACAACTTCATTAATTCTGGAAATTTACCTTCAGGGAAGAATTTAAGTACCATGCCAAGACTTAGTAACAAAAACAAAAATACATCACAGCACTACTAACTATGCAAATGTTCAGTTATTAGGGTTTGATGAAATAAAGTATGACAGAATCACAGGACGGTATTCCACAAACTTGTTAAAACTTTAATGCAAAAAAAAAAATGTATTAGAGACTGGAGAGATACCTCAACAGTTAAAAGTACTCCTTGCTCCTACAGAGTACCTGAGTTCAGTTCCCAGTACCTATATGATGGCTTGCAACCATCTGTAACTCCAGTTCTAGGGGACCCAATGCCCTCTTCTGGTACTTGAAGGTACTACACATTGTTGTGCAGCAACTTGGAGGGAAGTTCATCAAGACGCAGGATGTCCTGAAGGAGGTGACACATTCCATTCTGCAGGAAAGCTTCTTAAGTTCAGGAAGTAAGAAACTCAAAGATATCAGGAAATCCTTGCAACTGACCAGATCCACTATGCCCCTCCCTCCCCAATTATATATAAGCTGTAAAGACTGCTGAAAGTTCAGACTAGCTGAGCTGCCTAAAAGAGGTTTGGACCAGCTACACTGGTCCTGGGTGATGTTGATGCTATAGATGGCCAGGGACACCTATAGCAAAGATATGTTCAGTTGCCTGGAAGAGGCTCAGACTAACTGATCCACCTGGAAAGGATACTCTCTGAAGTACTGATCTGCCTGCAGGCTGTGCAATGTACTCCAGGGTTCCAGTTTTCATGAGTTGTAACCCATGTTGGGGTGGACTTTGGTGATGCTGAGTCATTTCTGTTCCTTTAAGTAAGCCCTTGTCCATATTCCTGTAACTACTCCCAAGTACAAAGTACTGTGCACTTTGGTAGTATTGTTACTTTTGTTTGTCATTGGTTTCCTATCCACTGTGAGTAGATGTTTGTTCATGTATTCCCAGGAATACCATTACACGACATATATGTGTGATGCACAGACACACACGCACAAGCATATACACAAACACCTAAAATAAAGAAATCCTTTCCCCAAAAACATGTATTACTTAATAAATGCTAAGAAATCATTATGAGCTCTTTGTAAGATATTCTACGCTTTGAAATAGCTCTATATTATGAAAGTTGACATGGCTTTGTATTAACAGATCATTCTCAGCTGGTAGAACAATGGTCATTGTCTCAGTTAGGGTTTCTATTACTGTGAAGAGACACTATGACCACAGCAACTCTTATAAATGAAAAACCTTTAATTAGGGTGGCTTACATTTTCAGAGGTTCAGTCCATTATCATCATGGTAGGGAGCATGGCAACATGTTGGCAGACATAGTGCTGGCTGCTGGCCCCATCTTGATACACAGGCAACAGGAAGTGGACTGTGACACTGGGAGTGCCTTGAGCATAGGAGATCTCAAAGCCCACCCCACAGTGACACACTTCCTCCAGCAAGTCCATACCTACTCCAACAAAGTCACACCTCCTCATAGTGCCATTCCCTTTGGGATTATGGGGGCCAGCTACATTCAAACTACCACAGTCATATTTTTATTTTCTGTCTTACCCGTGTGTTCTTTCCAAACTGATCATGCACTACTTTGTAATAAAAACAAGCAATAAAGTAAAATTCATTTTGAAGCACATGCACAGCTCTTGTTCTAACTGTATTTAGTTTTTGAGCTCAAAAAATAAAATAAACATCTGTGTTTGCTTTTACTTTTCCCAGACCTCTGTAGCTCCATTAAATTCAAATGTGTTAGCTATAATTAGGTTTTGTTGTAGGTGACCTCACACTCAAATTAAGAAAAGCTTAGGACTGAGAAAGGTTTTGTTTTTTCCCCACAGCATTTCTGGAGGCAAGCAGTACAAAGCCAATATGATGCTCTACGAATCTGTGATAGTTTGAATGTAATTGGCTCCTATAATCTCATAAGGAATGGCACTATTAGGAGGTGTGGCCTTGTTGGATTAGGTGTGGTCTTGTTGGAAAAAGTGTGTCACTGTGGAGGTGGGTTTTGAAGTCTTATATATGGTCAAGATACCACCCAGTGACTCAGACCACTTCCTCTTGCCTTTGCAAGACAGGACTCTCAGCTCCAGAACCATGTCTGCCTGCATGCTGCTTTGCTTCCCACCATGATAATGGACTAAACCTCTGAACTATAAGTGAAGCACCACAATTAAATGTTTTCCTTTATAAGAGTTGCAGTGGTCATGGTGTCTCTTCACAGCATTAGAAACCCTAACTAAGACAAAATCTAAGGAACTTTGATGCTGACCAGTCTTCCATGTATGGCTCATGTATGGCCAACTACTCTTTAACATCTGAGATCATTTCTGAAATCTCACTCACTATGTCCCTAATCTAGTCAGTAAGTGGGAGAAAAGGCAAAGGAAAAGACATTGTATGTACCACTCTTATTTGTATTTTTGCCCATAGGATAGCTCTTAACAACAAGACCCAACAAGGGAGGCTGGAAGATAGTTACACTTACCGGGGGCAGCTATATATTGAACTAAAAGTGTGAGTTCCACTAAGTAGGAAATGAGTATATGTGAACATTGGGACACATGCCATGCCATAGAAAAGGCGTGAGCTACTTCATCTCCACCTAGTAACTCTTCTAGATAAACCATTCCAGATAAGGAAACATCTAGAAATATTTTCTAATAACACAGGAGCTTAATATTTTCACTAAACTTACACCACTGAACTGCCTTTGTTGTTGTTGCTGCTGCTGTTAAGAAGCTTGGGTACAGCAGTAGTTGGGGCCAGAAATGAATATTCAAGTGGAAAAAGGACTTGGAAAATCTTTACTCCCTCTTCATTGTCATGATTTAAAGAATCATGCTTTAGAGAAACCAAACACCAGATCCTATAGAAGCTAAACTGCCCAGAAAACCTGCTGTATTCATATTGTTTAGGTCTTACTGAAGACCTAACCTTGGAAATGTAGCTGGCTTCCACAACAGAGAGGGTCTTTTATCACCCCTGATGAAGCCACTGTGGCTTCTTGTGTGTTCTATAGGTGACAGGCAGCTCAATGCTTTGAGCTTGTTTGTCCCCTGTTGAAATACTGAGACGTTTGCTTAGCTTACCAATTCATTCCTCCTGCTCTTTCAGCTCTCCTCTTAAATATTGCTTCATCATCAAAGCCTTTGTAGTCCAGTCTACTGAGTATTGCAGCTACCTGCATTCTACACAGTTATCTCTGCTTAGTGGCTTCTAATTTATTCTTGCCATTTACATTAATTTATGTCTAATGTCATACATGTTTCAAGTGCCTACTGCATGTGTCTTCTCTAGAAGATGAATGAAGGCTATGATCTTGCTTTGTGTCATACAATCTTTCCACCCCTTGACTTAGAGTACAACCTGATATGTGACAAGCATTCAATAAACAGTGATGCAATGAATCAACGAAGCAAACAAGCATAAACATCAGCGCCTCTCACAGAAAGCATGGGTGCAGATGAAAAGATTTGTGAAAAAGTAAAACAAACAGCTCTAGAGGTGCCTGAGTTACTTTTCTGCTGCTGTGAAGAGGCACAATGATGAAGGCAACTTATAAAAGAAAGAGTTTATTTTTTATTTTTTGGGTTTTTTTTTTTGTTTTTTTTGTGTAGCTTTGCGCCTTTCCTGGAACTCGCTTGGTAGCCCAGGCTGGCCTCCAACTCACAGAGATCCGCCTGGCTCTGCCTCCCTAGTGCGGGGATTAAAGGCGTGCACCACCACCACCACCATCACCACCACCACCACCACCACCACCACCACCACCACTACCACCTGGCAGAAGAGTTTATTGGGACTTACAGTTTCAGACCATCACCAGAGGGCAGCATGGATGGCAGTAGGCAGGCAGGCGTAGCAGTAATGATAGCTTATATATGATCCACAAATAGAAGGCAGAGAAAGTCAGAGACCTAACTAGGAATGGTGTGGGTATTCCAAATCTCAAAACCCACTCGCAGTGACTCCTTCAACAAGGCCACACCTCCTAACCCCTCTGAAACAGTGCTACCAGTTGGAGACCAAGCATTCAAATGTGTGTGCCTATAAGGGTCATTCTCATTCAAACTACTACACTGGATGACTTGTTAAACCTAAATCTCAGTTATGTGAGTATCTACCAGAATGTTGTCTTGTTAAGGTGAGCAGAATTGGACTGGTGTCGTGTTGTCACAGAAGGTTCAATCTCAGAAAATCAAGCATACAGATCACCAAAAACAAGTGTAAAGCTGAGCTAGAACAATCACTGCAGAGAAGAGGGAGCCTTTCTTCAGACACAGTATTTTTACAATGTTCTTTGGGGTCCATAATAATGACAATCTGTGTGCTTTCTCCCTTATTACTTATACCTAGACTAGTGCCTGGCACCTTGAAGGCATAGGATAAATTGTTCTACATGGGTGAATATTAAACAATGCCATGACTGTCCAGGTGTTCAGAAAAGTAAAGGGGTAAAATCTTAATATGAAAAGTGAAGACTAAGGAAGAGCTAAACAGACAGATGAGTGGTGAGAGAATTCTACAGTCAAAGTGGCAACTGATGAGCTCAAAACTCTGTGATCAGAGGGAACGTGCCTATCAACCTACCCCAAACCCTCTAAGTTGGAATCTGTAAGGAAGAGGAGTGGAGTATTTTGTACTTTGACAAACTCTCTAGATAATTCTAGTGCATATTATTCACCATAGTAGAGGGTAAGAGAAAGAAAACAAATATGACCAGCAATGAGATTGGAGAAGTTAACAGCAGAAGGCCACCTTCAAAACACATACTTAACTTTAAGGACAAACAGAAGCTATCAAATGGTTCTATTTTGTTTTGTTGTATTTTTTATTATCTTTTTTTAATCAACTGCGTTTGGTGGTGCACAACTGTAATATTGGAAGGCCTTGCTGGCTAGTCAGAGGTTGTAGTCTACTGGGGAGGGAGGGAGTCTGTGCTCGGCATCAGAGACTCCCTCCCTCCCCAGTAAAACTTCCTGTTCTCTACCTGCCCTTATCTGGAAAATGTCCCTGGGCCCAGAACATTGTCCGTATCTGAAAGCTGTCTCTAAGCCAGATGCTAGATTTATCTTTAGCTTGACCCTTGGCACAGATTCCTGCTAGAACACTTGTACTAGGAGCTCTGCTATAGGACCCTTTTGCCACATACAAAGTCTTGTGATAGGAGCATGCCACTTAATGCAAATTAGGGTTTGTCCCCAGGCTCCCAGTCCTATATATTCCTTGTACTCTGGAATGAAGTTGAACTGATTGACTGAAGTCAGTCTCCCAGAGGGCTGTCTCCATCATACCCACAGCCATCCCAACCCTCTTCCCCACTCTTGCTCCCTCCACCCTCCTGGAGCAATGCAGCCAACCATCCCGAGGAAGGAGCAGAGCCACACTGTAATCCCAGAACACTGAACACAGAGGCAAGTTTAGGGTCATCCTCAGCTACCTAACAAGGTCAAAGCTACATTGGGATTCAAGCAACACTGTCTAAAAATAGCATTTTAGTTATTTATAGTTTTGGAGTGCAGAAACGTGATGAGATGATTGGGGGGACTACTTAGGATTTTATTAAGACAAGCTCTCACTCTGTAGTCCAAACTAGCTTGTAATCCTTGTGTAGCATAAAGTAGCCTGGAATTTATGTCAGTCCTCCTGTTTTAGCCTTCTAAATTCTGTGATTATAGATAGCAAGATAATCCAAGACATGCATATAATGTGTAATGATCATTAAAGTAGTTAATATTTCCACCTCCCAAGGTGTTTTAATAACTTTCATTAACATCAAATCATTATAATATTTATAGGGTAGACTGTTATATTTTCATAAGTGAATACAATGTATACAAATCAAAACAGGGAAATTAGCATTCCCATCTCTTTATTGTTATTTTATGTTAGCATTCTTTGGATTCCTCTCTTCCTGTTGTTCATAAAATATATAGTAAACTATTGTGAGCTACTGTGAAGTCTCTTAGGTAGGCAATTTGTGTGCATGAATTTAAATTTACTGTCCCTTTTATCCTGGTGTGAAGAATAAGCTGAAGGAAGTGCTAGAACAAGACAGCAAGATCAGCCAGAAAGCTGTAGCTTCCTGGAGGGGAATTGTATTGCTGTCACCAAAGAACTAATGACAAGCAACTTGAGGAAAGGAGGTTTATTTCACTTTATAGTCTGAGGGAATACAGTCCATTGTGAAAGGGTATGCATGACAGCCCTGTGGCAATGGGAGTGGGTCTGAGCTATAAACTTCAAGGCATACCACAATTTCCCTAGCTTGGCCCTACCTTTGAAAGTTTCTCTAACTGCCCCAAACAGCGATGCCAGCTGAGGATCGCATATTCGAACACATTTTACTTCTGTGGTGGCTTGGATAAGAATGACCACCATAGGCTCATGTTTCATTACTTGGCCCCCAGTTAGTGGAACTGTTTGGGAAGAATTGGGAGGTGTGGCTTCATTGGAGGAAGTGTGCCACTAAGGGCAGGCTTGAAGGTTCCAAAAGACTCATGCCATTCCCACTGTGTTCTCTCTGCCTCCTGCTTGTGGATCAAGGTGTGAGCTTTCAATTGCTGCTCCAGCCTCCTACCTCCATGCCTCTGTTCTGCATTCAGTGACTCCAACTGTAAGCCCAATTAAATACTCTTTTTTATAAGTTGCCTTGGACATGGGATTTTATCACAGCAATAGAAAAGTAACTAATACAACATCCAGACCATGAAAGGAATGATAAAAGTTTGAAAATTACAGATGATGAAATAGTTATCCATAGAGATGAAATCAGGAAACCAACCAAAATATATGTCTACTGGGTTCTTGTGTCTCTCCTCTAAGCTTTCTGAACATTGGTTTTCTTATCAGTAAAATGAAGATAATATCTCCCCACATGCATAATAAAGACTGAAAACTAAAATACAGAATTAAGGAGGTAGTTCAATTGATAAAATTCTTGCCATGCAAGCCTAAGGACCTGAATTCAGCTGATCCCCAGAACCCATATAAAAAAGCTGGGCAATAATGATCAGCCGGGTAATAAACACCTACGGCTACAGTAGTGGCACAAACATTGTACAAGTAACGAACCACTGTCTTATTGGATTTAACATCAGCTTCACAGGAAAAAAATGCATGCATAGTGTTGGCACATCTGGCTAATCATGTGGTCCAGGAGTGAACCTACCACTATTATTTTGCTAGACAGACATAGTGTCAAACTGTCCTCTCAGTTCATATCACTATACCAAAGAATAGTGCAGCTCTCAGACCTTATCTGAGTAGTTTATTTGTGCAAGGGACAGTTGTTAACAGAACCTCACAACTGATCAAAGTGCAGAAAGTAAGTGTGTGTGGAATGCTCAACAATAAATGGAACATCTCTCCCACCTCCCCTCCCCTCAAGGCTCAGGGACGAATCATGGAAGAGGGGCAACAGGCAACAATGACTCCTAGAAACAGATTGCATAGTGCTCTATTAAAGTTGAATTTTCTCAATGCTGATGAGAAAGGAACAACAGCTGCAGAGAGACACTGGACAACAAAAAAAAACTTCTGAGCTAAACCAAATGGTTTATTTCAAAGATATGTTGACCTCAGAATGGAAACCAGGATACATTCTACTTTGGGGAAGGGGTTTTGCTTTTGTTTCTGCAGGAGAAGAAAAACTATGGATACCAACAAAATTAATAAAAATCAGTTCAAACAGGAGAAACCCATTGATGAGGAGAAGTAATACCTCATCTACCGATGTGACATCTCTACAAGTTGTAAGAAAATTTTAACAAACAAGGGTTGGGGCAGGGTTTTGTTTTTGTCTTTAGAGGATAATAGAAATAACCATCTTCCAGAAATCATAACGCTTTGGATATCCTGAGGTCTACAGCAGAAAGAATCTATTGGTACCAATCTACACAGGGTAATATCTCACCACCTAACAGCTATATCTCTTTAACTCTAGAAAAGTTGTGGTTCTGATTCAATTGTATATCAAGCTGGCACTGGAGTTGGAATTTGGCTCCCTTTTTTCTCTAAACCCAAGCATATCGCTAAAAGAAAAAAATTAAGAGATTCTGTCTCATATCAGAAGAGCTGCCCGATGTGGGACAGAAGAAAACCAATAAAAAGGGACCATTGTTGTCAAGATTCTATTTCTCTCCATGCTTATTCTTGATTTCTCAGAATCATTTCTTACATGTCATGTCGTCTTTAAATCCAGACTTTCTATTTTGATATTAATAATGTTCATGTTTTCCACAGTGAAAATAAGTATCCCCAATAGCAATCTCTGAAGTCTCCAGAAGGAAGATGGGGCCCCACAACAGTGACTCTACTTGGCCCAGAAAGATGCCATGGTACCTAAGAACATTACTCAATGATCGGCTTTGGACTGAAATCTCTTTAGGACAGTTCTAAGATGAGATGGTCTATCATACTACATGGCTAGCCAGAATCTCAGACAATCTTATCCATTTCTGAGACTGGCTGCAGACTTTATGGCTAGCCCTATTGAGACCTAACAATCTAAGCTTTCTTACAGGACCCCACAGAGATACCATTGCCCCATAAACAGTAGGAAGTAATTATAAAAAAAACAAATGACACTCCTCTCCCAAATGTTTCATTTTTCTCAGGGTAAAAGATGGATGGTTGTAGGGTTGGGGGTGGAACAATAAAATTTGGACTCAGTGTTCTTTTTTAGAAAAGAAAAAGGGGAATGGATAAGTATAGGATATTAAAGTAGATTATTGTATTTACTAGTAAACTAATTCAGTAAAATATCAGCCTTAGATAATTTGCACGGATATGGATTCTTGTATATTGATACAAATGTAAACTATTCTTATATTCCTATTTAAGATAATTTGTATATTGATACAAATACAAAACTATATTTGTTGTATTGTACACATATTCCTACTACTGCTTGAAATATTTTGTATATTAATACAAATGTAAAATTATATTTGTCATCTGTATATATATATATATATATGTCATACATATATTTGTCATATGTATGTTTTACCTCTGTTTAGGATATTTTATATATTGATATATATTTAGGACTATTATCATATTGCATATTGCACATATATATACATTCTTATCTCTGTTTAAGCTATTTTGTGTATTGTCACAATTTTGAGGTCACTATCCTTATATGGTACATCTGCTTACAGACTGTTTGTCTTGTTAATGTGAAGCCGTAGTCCTTAAGTTATTTTAGTAGAGAAGACTTACTGAGCTATAGTCACCCATGCTTGTCATTTCTATAGTTATGTTAGTTAGGTTCTCCAGACTTACAGAAACACATGTCAAATGGATAGGTAATCTTCAAACACTTCATAGACTTAGAGAATATGGCATTTAAAGGTTTTGATAACTTAGAATTCTATTGACCTGAGTCACTATTCTCCTGGCAGTGCCAAACTGATCCCAAGATTATGTTGGGCTTCTGAGACATTTCCATTTGGAAGTTTGTCTTCTTCTTGGTACAAAATGGCCTACAAGGGCAAATTGCCCTTGCCTCAACTGCTGACAGTACAAATGCTGTCCTTTCTGGATGAGTGGGACACAAGGAAAAGTGACTTCTGAGCTCTGCCAAGACAGGGTAAGATAGTCTTCCAAAATACCTGCTTCTGAAAATGGTCTATCAGATACTCTAGGCCTGTACACCAATGATGCTGAGAAACTTTAGGTGACTGTCCAGGCTGCCAGCTATCTCTGTCTACTCTCGCAAGATTCCCAAAAGTTGCCTGCATCCATCTCCTGTTTTCTCAGGTATTATTATGTTCCTTCTCAGGTCTTTTATGGAGTTGAAGACTAGATAGTTACAGTTACAATCTTCTTTTTCCTTTACTAGAACATATTAGTACTACAGTCAGAATCTTTAAGATAGGACAGCTATTGAAATAATCTTGGTAATTTGCCATTTACCTGTGTTCTGGACATTTAGCATGTTTTTCTTGTTTGATGTTATTCTTATTGGTTGTGGTTCCATTTTGTTTATGTTATTACCCTTTGTTTTTCCTGAACAATACTTGATAATCATTGGGGGGTTTTTTGGATTTTATTATTATTTTTTTTTAATTTTATAATTTAATTTAATTTTACATATCAGCCATGGAGTCTCCTGTTCTCCCTCCTCCTGCCCCCTCCCCTCAACCCATCCCCCCATTCCCATCTTCTCCAGGGCAAGCATTCCCCTGGGGATTCAGCTCAGCATGGTAGATTCAGTTGAGGCAGGTCCAGTCCCTTCCTCCCTTCACCCAGGCTGAGCAAAGTGTCCCAGCATAGGCCCCAGGCTCCAAAAAGACAGTTCATGCACTAAGGACAGGTCCCGGTCCCACTGCCTGGGGGCCTTCAAAACAGTTCAAGTTAATCGACTGTCTCACTTATCCAGAGGGCCTGATCTAGTTGGGGGTTCCTCGGCTATTGGTTCATAGCTCATGTGTTTCCACTAGCTTGGCTATTTGTCCCTGTGCTTTTTCCAATCATGGTCTAAACATCTCTCACTCATACAATCCCTCCTCTTTCTCGCCGATTGGACTTCCGGAGTGCCACCTGGGGCCTGGCCATGGATCTCTGCATCCGCTTCCATCAGTCATTGGATGAGAGTTCTACCATGACAGTTAGGGTGTTTGGCCATCTGATCACCAGAATAGGTCAGTTCGGGCTTTCTCTCAACCATTTCCAGTAGTCTATTGTGGAGGTATCTTTGTGGATTTCTGGGGACCTCTCTAGCACTTTGCTTCTTCCTAGAGAGAAACAATTAATCAGTGGGACCTCTTGAAACTGAGAAGCTTTTGTAGAGCAAAGGACATGGTCAACAAAATAAAGCGACAGCCTACAGAATGGGAAAAGATCTTCACCAACCCCACATCTGACAGAGGACTGATATCCAGAATATATAAAGAACTTAAGAAATTAGACATCAAAATGCCCAACAGTCCAATTAAGAAATGGCTGTAGAGCTAAACAGAGAATTCTCAACAGAGGAAGCTCAAATGGCTAAAAGACATTTAGGGAATTGCTCAACATCCCTAATCATCAGGGAAATGCAAATCAAAACAACTCTGAGATGCCACCTTACACCTGTCAGAATGCCTAAGATCAAAAACACTGAAGACACCTTATGTTGGAGAGGATGTGGAGCGAGGGGAACTCTCCTCCACTGCTGGTGGGAATGCAAGCTTGTACAGCCACTTTGGAAATCAATATGGTGCTTTCTTAGAAAATTGGGAATCAATCTCCCCCAAGACCCAGCTATACCACTCTTGGACATATTCCCAAGGAATATTCAATCATACTGCAAGGGCACATGCTCAACTATGTTCATAGCAGCATTGTTTGTAATAGCCAGAACCTGGAAACAACCTAGATGCCCTTCAACTGAAGAATGGATAAATAAAATGTGGTACATATACACAATGGAGTACTACTCAGCAGAGAAAAACAATGACATCATGAGGCTTGCAGATAAATGGATAGATCTAGAAAAAATCATCCTGAGTGAGGTAACCCAGACTCAGAAAGACAAACATTGTATGTACTCACTCATCGGTGGATACTAGATGTAAAATAAAGGATGACTAGACTGCTACTCACAACTTCAGTGAGGCTACCTAGTAAAGAGGACTCTAAGAAAGACACAGGGGTTGCCCAATAACAGAGAAATGGATGAGATCTACATGAGCAAACTGGATGTGAGGAGGGGTAATGAAGGGCAAGGGTCAGGGGAAAAAGATCTTAGAGGAGCAGGAGATCCCAGCTGGATCAAGAACAGAGAGGGAGAACAAGGAAAGAGAGACCATGATAAATGAAGACCCCATGGGAATAGGAAGATAATCATTCTTATTGTATATAGTTTGCATTGAGATTAGAACCTTATTTAGACAAAAAGGGGAAATGTAGTGGTATTTGCTCTACCCATGACCTATACAGCCCAAAAGAGGTGGTGCTTCCTGGCATTGTATGTGACCTCTTATAAGGAAAGGGAACAGGGTCACAGGCCCCTTCTCCCTGCTCCTGCCTGTGAGTTGGATTCGCCTCCAGTCAGATCAGAGGACAACTTCTGCTGTCTACTCCATTCTGTAATCGTGAGTGTATTTCCTCAATTTATATCTTAATAAATTCTGTTATCCATTTAATAGATTCATGTGGATTGATCATAATAGACTGGGGCAAAACAGTGTCTTCTGAACATAAAAGAACAGCTACACTCACAAATTCATATCAGCTGTAGTTGGCTGCAGAAGACCTAATTAAAATCAATCTAGTTAACATTTCTTATAAACCCCTACCCCTTGATAAAGATCTACTGATAGTTAATGGCTCCTGGAGGATAGAGAATCAGCATGTGGCCTGTGGTAGATCCACTATGCTCAAATGGATGTCCCCATATCCATGAGTACATGGCAGCACAAAAAAAAAAAAGAGGATATGAAGTTGGAAGTGATATAGGGGTGAATCTGAGAGGGATTGGAGACATAAGTTAAGAGGGAATGTGATAAAAATACATTGCATGCATATATGAAATTTTCAAATTTTTTTCACAATAGCAAGGCATTGTGGAACCTATATCGAATCCCAGCACAGGGCGGGAGGAGACAGGCAGATCTCCGGGGCTTACTAACCAGCCAGGCTAACTAATTGCTAAGCTTTAGGCCAATACTAGACTCTATCTCAAAAACAAGGTAGACAGTGCACTGAAGAACAACAGCCAAAGTTGTCCTCTCACCTCTACATGAATGCACACACATGCACATGCTCTTACATATATAACCACACACACATTTGCCCCCACATCTATATATGCACATACCCATATATACTTACACATAAATAAGAATTCTTAACTATGAAAAGGTAAAACGAACAAAACACCATCTCTCAACATAAAAGGGACTTAGCCCTGAGGAATCCTCTTTGTGAGATCATACTTCCCTCTTGCTCCACTCTTATGCATTCACCTTGAAATGCTGATTCTCACAATCTGCTTTGGCTGCCCTACAGAGCACCAAGCTGGAAGTAGTTAGACATCATTTCCATCTACCTCTAGCAAGACTAAGGTTCCCATTTGTAGTGAGCTTTAAAGTACTATCAGAGGCAGTGATAAATTCAGTCCTCCACATCTTGAAGCTAATTAAGGGAGCCCAGGATCATTATAGTCATTTGTAGGGAGGTTTGCTGTAAAGAGACACATTTGTCTTCACTGATGGTCCACCCTGTTCTGAAAGGGATGGAAGATGGCTTCCAAAAGTGCACATGTCGCAGAAAAATAAATTAAAAGAAAGAGAAGACTAGACAAGGGGTAAGAAACAAGAAAAGAAAGTGATTTGGAACTGTGAGTAGTCTGTGAGCACCCTAGGACAGTACTACTAACTTTGCCCTTGGTCTTCTAGGAGTCAGTATGTTAAGAAAGCCACAGAGACTTCTGCAATGCATGGTGCCCATCAGGTAACATACACCAGTGCTCCAGAGAAGCCCTTAACACACAGGCCAGAGAAAGATGCCTCCCTTGGGTTGCAGAGTGAGGATTCACAAACAACATCCTTGTCAGCTTCCAAATCAGCCTTGAAGAACTGTTTCCTAATTGCCATGTTTTGGAAAGTCAGGATTCAAGTTGGCATCATCTATAATTTAAGTGGTCTCCTTGGGACTTGAGGACTTGATGCTGATATTTCAAAGTACTCTCTTACTCACATGCAAGGAGAACATGGAAGATAAAAAGACAGAGTGGCCTCCTGGCCCCAAGGTCCTCAGGGTGTGTCTTGGGTCCCTCCAGTTTGATGGAGATGCCTCAAAGGTGGTGGGAACTTGGAGGAGTCCATGCGGTAGCCCATGGTCTCTTCACTATAGAGAAATAGGCTTTCTTTAAAATAACTTAAAAATTAACGCTGAGGAGAAGGTTCAGTCAGTAAAGTACTTGCTGTACACGCATGAGGCCCTGAGTTCCAGCCTTTGAAACCTACATTTAAAATGTCAGGCAGTGTGGTACACACTTGTAATCCCAGCATTGAAAAGGCAGAAATAGACAGATCTCTGCAGCTTTCTGCCAGTAGGGTAACTGAATTATCCATTCCAGTAAGAGATCCTGTCTCAATAAATGCAATAGATGGTGCCCAAGGAATAGTTGATATCTGGTCTCCACAAGCACATGCACACACATGAATACACATTCATATATATATATACCTGAACAAACATGCAAACACACACAAAAAAATGCACACACATGTAAACACACAGCTAAAAGCCACAATAGCCTCTATATAGTGAAGCAATTTGATAAGTGGATGTTGGAATCATCTATGCAGCACAGCATCTAGGTTTAAGTTCAAAAGCAGATACTCACCAGCTATGGAAATCATTTCTGTGTGCCTTAGTTTTCTACAAAGTTGAATGTGTGGAGATACAGATAGATAGACAGACAGGTAGACAGACAGACAGACAGACAGGTAGACAGACAGACAGACAGACAGACAGACAGACAGACAGACAGACAAAGACATGGAGGGAGACTCAAGATAAATGCTTTCTCTCTAGCCCAGGCTAGACTGGACTTACTACTTATTTCCAGACTGGCCTCAAGCTCATGGTGAATCTCCTGTCAGCCTTCTGAACACTGGAATGATCATAGTCTTGTACCATACCTGGCCAGATGAAGATATGAACAGATCCTAACACACTGGTGATTGGAAGATTAGCTTGCCTGATGCCACAGCAGCACATCAGCAAGCCACAGAATAAGTATTCAATATGGGATGAGTAACAGATGTTTGAATAGAGTATGACCTTTGACATAGAAGAGTGCTGTAGAAATTTCTTTACACAAAAGACTCTCCAAAAGGAAAATACTCTAAAATTAAGTGACCTGACACAAGTTATATTATCACTAGCAAAACACTTGACCCCAGGTCTCCTCACTTCTTCTCTAATCTCCTATCTCCAGGAAAGGCAACTGGCTTCCACATCTCACAGCTGGGCTCCACTTTGCTCAAGTTGACTCCTAGTATCCATTATATACAATCCTGAAGATGGACTAGGAAATAGCTCTCAGTTTATGTGAGAACTACAATTGTTCATGGAATACTAGAGAACATTTTTAGTTCACATCCAGAAATCACAGGGCATTTTACCCCCAATTAGTGTTGTCAGCCACTGGGAAGGAGAAGGGAATTCTACAGATATGACACTATAGAAGATGCCATGCTATGAAATAGCTCACTTAGGGTGGCAATTAAGTCTAGGTACTGCCAATTTCCCACAGCACATCTCTCCACTCTGAATATGTGCTGGGTCACGTGTTTACAGAATGACTGACTGATTGATGATGAAATATGTAATGAGCGTGAAAGGCAATTGTGATTGGATCTGATGACCTCTTTCAAGCCATACAGAAAGCACTAGGGCTTGAGGCTAAAGATTATGAGCACTTAATTATTTACTTTCTCAGGGTCCTCTTAATGTACAGCAATGCATAATAATATCAGAAGGTCCATTGCCTGAACAATGGGCAGGAACACTGCACTGGTTTCTATTAGGCGCGCATTCATCAGGGAAAGTCCTGAATCACTTCAGATGCTTGTACACTGCCTGGCTTCAATACAAATTGCTTCTGAAGCTGAAATTGCTTATTTTCAAATAATTTCCACCCTGCAAACAGTAATTGGGCTCTTACTTTATCCAGACACTACTGCTAACTGTAAGTCATCACAAAAAGAATCTGAGTTTCTAACTTCCAACACAGAGATAAAAGCCAATGAATCTTGCTAAATGTAGAAATGTAGATTGCTACTAATATTAGAGCAATAAAAAGTGTTGAGAGAGAGGGGGAGAGAGAGTGTGTCTCCTCTCCACTTCCAAGAACACTTTCTTGCCTGACAAACAGGAACCAACATACTCCTTCTCTGATGAAGTTCTGCCTCCTTTTCTGGATTCCTTGTTGCTTTTCTAAATTCAAAATGGTGACATACCACAAAGCTCAGTCACTATCTTTTCCTTCACATTAGCATTCACGCCTGGTCATCTAAAACACCCTGGTGGCATTAAATCTCTTCTATAGGCTGAAAGCTACCAGATCAGCATTTCCAGTTTTGGCCTGGCTTCTAAACTCAGACTTGTATATCCAGCTGTCCACTGAAGTCTCCACTTGGCTATCCAGAGACACTGCAGATATAGATGCCCAAGCCAACTTCCAATACCCACTTCCAAACCTAGTCATGCTGGGGTCCCCTCAGCACATTTTCTCACAGTTCACTATGAAGCAGGGCACCCATTAGGCTAAAGACCATGACTCCTTTCCTTTGTTCATGACTCTTAATCAGTCCACAGTCAAAGCTCTAAGTATTTCTTCACTTGACTCAGAATGGAACCTTACTCTCCACCTTAACTGCACTATTATCATTTCACACCTGAATTACAGCTTTGTACCCCAATTTATCCCCAGAGTCTGACCCTCAACCACATGCATCTCCTAGAACAGGCAGCCAGAGTGAGCCTGCTAAAATGCAAGTCTGCTGATGGAGAGACCCACAGCCAAATATTAGGCAGAGAGAGAACCCAAATTGGAGATCGAAATCAGGTCCCTCCCCTTGGAGCTCAGGGAACTCTGTGAAAGAGGGGGAGGAAGAATTGTAGGAGCCAGAGGGGTCATGGACACCAGGAGAACCTGGCCCACAGAATCAACTAAGCAGAGCTCATAGGGGATCACAGAGACTGAAGCAGCAATCAGAGCCTGCATGAGTGTGCTGGGTCCTCGGCATATATGTTATGGTTGTTAGATTGATGTTTCTGTGGGACACCTAACAGTGGAAGTGGGGTTGCCTCTGCTCACTCTTTCACCTGCTTTTCTTCCTACTGGGTTGCGTCGCCCAGCCCTGATAGGAGGGTTTGTACCTAGACTTATTGTATCTTGTTGAGCCGTGTTTGGCTGATATCCTTGGGAGGCCTGATCTTTTCTAAAGGGAAACAGAAGATGAGTAGATCTGGGGGAGATGGGAGGAGGGGACTTAGAGGAGTAGAAGGAGGGGAAACTGTGGTTAGAATGGATTAAAAACAAAAGAAAAAACGTAAGACAGATGATTCAGCCAATGTCCAAAGGGACCACCAGCCTCCTGTTCCACTTAAAGAATAAGCCTACAATGGCCTGGGAAGTTCCATATGATTTATTCCATCCCCAGCATGTCATGACCTCCTCTCCCACTGCTCCCCCTCTCCTTCACACTACTTTATCCACAATACCTCATAGCAGTGTCTCCCAGTACAGTCTGAAACACCCCAGGCATGCTATATCTGTGTCTCAGGACTTTTGCATCTTCTACTTCTTAATCTAGAATTCCCTTTTCCCCAAAAAGCCATCTACTCAAAAGTTGTGTATTCAAAGTGCTTTTGTGACCACCCTATCTTAAATGGAAATTTCTGTCCCCAAATGTTTCCTGTAGTTTGTTTTCCCTTGCTTAATGTTATTTCTCCTTAGAATAAATCATGAGCTGCATCAGTCAATTTTTCATATAGTGACAAAATGCTCAAGTTGTCCAAAAAAGTAAAAATATTCATTCTGAGTGGAATTCAGAGGTTATAGTCTGAATTCACATACCTCCCTTGCTTTTGGGCCTGTGGCAAAGGAGACTATCCTGGTGGAAGAAGAACTGATGGGGAAAACCATTCACCTCATAATTTCCAAGAAAAAAAAATCATGCAGAAATGGCTAAGTCTCTCATATCCATTAGAAAGGCACTCTCCCAACCCAACTCCTTCCCACTAGGGTATTTGTCCTAAAGGTTCTCCCACATTCCAGAATCACCATCAGCTGGTGTTTCTTTTATGTTGCTGTGATAATAAACCTGACATAAAGCAACTTACGGAGGAAAGAATTTATTTCAGCTTACAATTCTAGATTTCAGTTCATCATTGAAAGGAATTGAAGGCAGAAACTTCAAATAGCTAGTCATAGTACATTCATAGTCAAGAACAGAAATAAATGAATGCATGCATATGCTCAGCTCAATTTCTCCACTCTTATACAGTTCAGAACCTTCTAGCTAGGGAATGGTCCTATCCACAGTGAGCTGAGTCTTCCCACATGAATTAAGTTAACTCAGATCATTCCCCACAGACAGGCCCACAAGCCAACCTAATATAGACAACGCCTCTTTAAGACATTTTCCAGGTGTTCTGGATTGTGTCAAGATAACAGTTAAAACTAACCATCACAGCTGAAGACCAAGCTTTTAACACATTAGCATTATATGTTTTACTGTCTTCCCAGTAGAACACAAACTCCTCAACTACAAAAACTTTGGCTTCTTGTTTCTTGCTGTGCTTCCATCAAGAGGAATAGTTATTGCCACACAGTAGGCACTTAGTAAATGGCTATTCAGTGAAAGAAGGAATGGGAAATTTAGTTCCAGATAGTGAAGAGGCAAAAGAAATGGCATAATGAAAAGAAATTGTCCATATTCTTTTGATTTAAAAAATTACCATATTTTCAATGTATTTTCTAAACTTAGAAGACAAGATCCGGGAAGAGAAACATTTGCAGTGATAGAGCTATTTAATGAACATGATACACTTTGTCTGCAATTTGTAATCACTTTTATTTAAATGTTTCATAAATGCATTTTAAGGCTTGATACGTTCTCAAGTGCTTCAAAATAGTTGGAATATTTTTTGAAACACTTCACCCCGTTATAAAATCTTTGCTCAAAATTTTTGTAACCCATCAGCAAGTTTAGAAAATAAACTAGTTTAATACCCAAAATGTTTTCAGATTGTGCTGTAAGATGTTTGCTTTGGAAACAGTTGTGAAAGCCAAATGTCTCCAAATGGATTGTTTTAAAATTTAAAGTTTTTTTTCATGTTGTTAAAAAGAGGTAATAAACAAAGTGATTCTAATTAACATATAAAACAGTATTTCTAGGTATTTTAAATAGATTTTAAAATCTCCACGATACTTTCTCACAGTCTTGTACTTAATAGTAAAAACTTGAAAATGTGCCCCTCAATGGGAAAATATGTGTTGGAACACACTGACAATTGGAAAAAAAATCTATAATCACCTAGAAGGCAAACCTCTGGTCAGTCTGTAAGAAACATTCTAGATTGGACTGACTGAGAAGGGAAGACCTACCCTACTTGTAGCTGCTGCCATTCCACAGGCTGAGGTCCCAAACTGAAGAAGGAGGAGGGGGAGGAGGAGGAAGAGAGAGAGAAGAAAGAAGAAGGAAGGGAGGGAGGGAGGGAAGGAGGGAGGGAGGGAGGGGGGAGGGAACTAAGTGGCACCAGCACTCACCTGTCTGCTTCCTCACTGTGTATACTATATGATACTATATGAGGCCTCACCTTGCCTTCCCTAATAGGATGGGCTGTATCTTCAAACCGTGGGACAAAATAAACTCTTCCTTCCTTAAGTTGTTTTGCCAGAGGAGATATTGGAGGAGGAGAAGGAGAAGCAGGAGGAGGAGGAGGAGCAGGAGGAGGAGGAGGAGGAGGAAGAAGAAGAGGAGGAGGAGACAAAATGTAAGGTATTTAAAATGGCAAAGAAAGCAGGTTGTAGAATAGCAAGCAGATCTAAGTCCTACTTCCTCCTTTCTTAGGATGCGAATCATGTGCATCTTGGAGTACCCTTCTGAACAAACAGGCTGGAGCAATGCTGCCCTCAAGAATTCATTGTGGTCAGTGAAAGAGTAAGCAAAGGAAGTGTTTGAGAAACTGGGAGAATTTCATTTTTTATGGGGGAGGGGGGGTGTGCAGTTATGAGCCCCCAGAGATAGGTGCTGGGAACCGAAGTCCAGTCCTCTGCAAAGGCAGAGACATTCTTAACTGCTGAGCTATCTCTCCAGTCCCAAATTTATTTTCATTATCCCCTTTTGCACTGTTTAAAGATTTCTTGAAATAAGATGAGTCACCTATCAGGGTTTTAAGAAATGAAACTATAGCCAGGCAGTGGTGGTGCACGCCTTTAATCCCAGCACTCGGGAGGCAGAGGCAGGCGGATCTCTGTGATTTCGAGGCCGGCCTGGTCTACCAAGTGAGTTCCAGGAAAGGCGCAAAGCTACACAGAGAAACCCTGTCTCAAAAAAAAAAAAAAAAAAGAAATGAAACTATAAAAAAATTCAAATAGTCTCTACATCAGATGTTTTGAGATGTTAAGATAAATTCAGTTTCTTCCTAACCATCTGAGAGGCTTGAAATAAAGAACTTAGAGGTTTTAAGGAATAACTGACCTACAATTTGATAAGCTGTTTATCAACAGTGCAAAATCCAGACTTCACGGAGATAAAGAAACATCTGAAAACCAAGGAGTTTTTCCCAGAAAACAACTGTGTAGCACCAGAGGGTCTCAGAAAGCTGGATCAAACTATTTCATAAAGGAATAGGGTGGTTGCTCAGGTTAACTCGGGAGCAAAGATTCCCTTGTGGTTGGTGCTAAGAAGGCTAGGATTAAAGATGATCTTTTGGATAAAAGATAATTATTTGGATAAAAGCATCTGTATGTCTTATAGAACTTATTTTGGTGCAACTCCCAAGCCCCTGGTCTTTCCATGATACTCTCAGACTTTCTACTGCTAAGATCACTCTGATTTTTTTACTGGGGAGACGCTCAGTGGGCAAATGCACTTTCTGATCAAGCAAGAGGACCTGAATTCAGGACCCCAGAATCAGCATAAAAGCTGATACAGTAGAGTAAGGAGATGGAGATGGAAGAATCCCCAGAAGCTTGTGGCCAGATGTCCTGGCATGTACAGCAGAAAAACAAGGAACAGGTCTTGTAGGAATCCAGGTGAAATGCAAGGTTGTCTTCTGACCTCCACATTCACACTGTAGTACACATATTCTCATTCACACTCATGAGAAGAGGGGGGGGGGGCAGAGGGAGGGAAGGAGAAAGAGAAATAGAGGGAGAGAGGAAGTGAGGGAGAAAGAAACAAAGACACAGAGAGAGGGGGAGGGAAGGAGGGAGGAAGAGAGCCAGAGAGAGAGGGAGGAGGGACGGAGGAAGGGAGGGACGAGGGAGGCAATGAAGGAGAGAGAAAGAAACAGAGACAAAGACAGAGAGAGGAAGGGAGGGAGACTAGGCAGAGAGACTATCTGCCACCCTCAACTAAAGCTGTCTTTATGAAGGAAAAATGACATTACTCAGTGATCCAAGGAAGAGACTCTTCAATAATTTCCTCTTAAATTTGGCTTGCTTTGTCTACTAACCCCATCTCTATAATTTTGACTGATTTTCCTAGTAACCCAGAAGAATAGATGAGTCAGAATATTTTATCTTCACATTGTAGCCAACACTGTGAAGGTCTACAGACAGGCACTCTCTAGCAATGGGTGACTTGGAACTGGAAGGTTCATGCTCCTGTTTAGGATTCCAAGCAGCTACTTGAATCCTTCCCTGGGATGACAACATGTCCCATGGCACCATTACACAAACAAGACTGGACAGAGATTTTTTTATTTCCCCATGATATATCTCACAGGATGGGAGTCCATCTTACTTTCCCATTGTTGAACTGTTTGCAGAGTAATCTCCAAAGATGTTAAAATTGATGTATTCCAACTTTAATTGAAAATACATGATTTCAAAAAAAATAAAAAAAGAAGCTGGTGTTCTAGGAAGATGTGGAAGGTGGGTGTTGTTTTGCTTTGATCAAGGTTGACCATCTTCACAAAGAAAAGACAAGTGGCTGGCAGGCCACCAGCAACTGGCTTTGTGGTTGTCTCTCCTTTATAAGCTCACTTCCCGGATTGTGTTGATGTCTGTGGAGGGAAGAAACACTCAGTGTAAGGAAGTACTCCAATCTCATCATTGATAAATGGGAATAGCAATCACAGTGCTGAATGATGAATAAAACTTATTTAAAAGTAGGGACCCCAATTTTGTTTCCAGCTGGGTTGAAGTGGCAAGAACTAGATGTAACCTCAGACCTGAAATAGCCAGGGAGCACAAGGGGCAGAGCAGGAAACAGGAGATGATGGATGGCTTTCCTAAAGAGTGGAGGCAATGAAGAGAAGGGGATCTGAAAGACTGGGAATGGACGTGGTGAGCCCCAGGACTGTTCCAGAGAGAGTTCTTCTGAGAGAGTTTAGAGACTAACAAATCTTACGAGAAACATGCAAAAGCCCAACCCCAAATTGGTCTCCTAATAACTTAACCTGAAAAGGCTATATAATGTATGAGTACAAAAATATCTAGCACCCAACAAGATAAAGGTCACAATAGCTGACACTGACCAAACAATATTAAGAATGCCAAAAGAAAAATATTCAGCTATTATGAAGAGAAAAATAAGTCACTCAAAACTATCCTAGTGCTGATGTAGCTATTAGAATTGTCCAATAGAAGATTTGATATAATTACTATAACCTCTTCCCACATGTTCAGTAAAGCTGTATCTGAGACGAAGGCTCTGACAGCCAGTTAGCCTTTGCTTAGGTAAACACTAGCACCCTGGAGACATGGCAGCAAAAATTGTCAAGAACAACATACACAGAGAGTGGACACCAAGAACTGAGAGCCCATGAGTTGTGAGGCAATTTTCAGAAAGTCTCTGAAATGGGGGGCTATAGAGAAACTGGAAGAGAAAAATGATGAAAAAAGTTTGTATAAATTTGACGACAAATATACACCCACAGTTTCAAGAAAATAAGTAAAACAGCACATGAAAGATAGAAGGAAAATAGCAAATCACATCATTGTCAGTTGGCCCAAAATTAGTTGTGGTGATATTGTGTTCCCTAATATATCATGCACCCTAATAAACTTATCTGGGGTCAGAGAACAGAACAGCCACTAGACAGACATAGAGAGGCCAGAAAATGGTGGCACATACACCTTTAATCCTAGCATTCTGGAGGCAGAGATCCATCCGGATCTCTGTGAGTTCAAAGTCACACTGGAAACAGCCAGGCATGGTGACTCATGCCTTTAATCCCAGGAAGTAATGGCAGAAAGCAGAAAGGTATATAAGGCGTGAAAACCAGGAACTAGAGCTGGTCAAGCTTTTAGGCTTTTGAGCAGCAGTTCAGCTGAGATTCTTTCCATCTGAGGACTCAGAGGCTTCCAGTCTGAGGAAACAGGATCAGTTGAGAAGTTGGTGAGGTGAGGTTAGCTGTAGCCTGTTCTGTTTCTCTGATCTTCCAGCATTCACCCCAATACCCAGCTCCAGGTTTGTTTTGTTAATAAGACCTTTTAAGATTCATGCTACAATTATTGAAAAGAAGACCACTAAAAGCAGGGACTTGTTACACAGGGCAATAAAAATGAGGATGATAGGAAATTCCTTCTTGGAAAGACCACAGTGAAGAATGTGGAGGGACATCTTCAAAACCCTAAAACAATTGTCAGCTGAAAATTTTGTGTTTATTGCAAATATGCATTGAAGAAGTGCATGAAATATAAACATGTTTGGTTTTTTTTTAAGAACTGAAAGAATTTATCACTGGTAGGTCAGTACTGCAGTAAATTTCAAAGAAAGTTGTTCGGGGAGAAGAAAGAACACCAGTGGTTGATAAAACATAAAGAGCACCAGGAATGGTGATCATATGGGCAAATGTGTCACATTTTCTTTAATTTAAATAGCCTCATTTAAAGTATTGTTTAAATAAGAGTAGTGCATGGAGAACTGTAAAAGATGTATGGTAGAAGTAGTACAGAGGTCAGGGCAGGAGAAGTGAAGGGTGGTATCACAAAGGCTGTGTGGCGGTATGTGCACATGTGAAGGCGATTGTCCACAGAGGCCAAAAGAAGGATCCTCTAGAGCTGGAGTTATAGACGATTGTGGGGTATTCAATGAGGGCCCTGGGAACCAAATTGGGATCCACTGCAAGAGCAGTATGCACTCTCTTCTACCATTTCTTCAGCCCCCAAATCAGTCATCTGAGTGAAGACTGTATTGAGTGAATGGAGCATGATGCAAACTCAGAAGCAAATGATAATTATGATTAAATATAGTAGCGGATAGGAATCCAGAAAAGGATATAAAGCACAACCATAAAGCATATGCAGTTAATTCATAAGAATGTAAGAAGGGAGGTAAGGAAAATATGAGATAAATAGAAAGCAAATAGCAAGACAATAAATGTAAGTAGCCTAACCTGTGAATTTACATGTAGACATTATCAAACAGTAAAGATATAATCTTGCCAAATTTTATGTACTGATGCAAATATATTAAAATCAAAAAGACAAAAACTATGTACAGTGTTAATCCCAATTGAAAGAAATATAGCAAGTCTCTATTAATATCAGAATGCTGTTACAGTGGAAAAAATAATATGGGAAACAAAACTCATCCTATCACGATGGAAGATGACAAAAGCCATTTCTTAAAGAAGATATAGCAATTCTATGTGTTTATGCACCTAACAAGAGAAACAAACACATACATCAAACTGATAGAATCGCAAGGAGAAATACAGCAATCCGGTAACAAACTCAGATGTTTTAGTATTTCTCAATAATTGATGGAATAAGTAGTCAGAAAGTCAGTATGGAATACAGAAGGGGTGACCAATAATGTCAACCAACTCTATCTAAATGGTATTTCTATGTATGGAGTATTCCACTCAACATCCATAGAATTACAGAAAAAAGTCCTCTCATTTTCTCTCTGATGTAGGAATATCCAATTTTTCTAGCACCATTTGCTGAAAACACTACCATTTATACACTGAATTGCATTTTCACTATGTATCTATCACAGACCTAGATGTAAATTTTAAAGTTATCAAAATTCTAGAATAAAACAGAGGAAATCCTTTAGAAACAAAATTGCTTGTATTTGACATTTTTTTAAAAAAAAAAAATGACAATATAAAGATAATCCAAGGAGTTGGAGAGATGACTCAGCGGATAAAGGCACCGGTTGCTCTTGCAGGGGACCCAGATTCATTTGCTACCACCCACATGGTGGCTCACTGTCTCAACTCCTATTTCAAGGGAGTCTGACACCCTGTTCTTGCCTCCACAGACACCAGGCACACAAGAGGTACCCAGACAAACATGCAAGCCAAACATTGGCAAACATAAAATAATTTTTAAGAACTGAATAACATTTAAATTTAAAATTAAGTAGATAAATAAAGATAAATTGGGTTTTATCAAAATTTAAAACTTCTGGATTTTAAAGGAAAACAGGCTATAGACTGGGAGGAAATATTTGTAAATTGCGCAAATGATAAAAATGTGATTCTAGAATATATTTGAAAAAAATCTCAAAATTCAGTTATAAGAAAAAAACACACTGTGAAGTTCAAGGTCATCCTCCGGTACCTAGCAAGTTGGAAGCCAACCTGAGCTACATTAATCCCTGTCTCAAAAAGGAGGAGCCAAACATACACCTTAATTTCTTGTCAAGCACTATGTTCAGTTCCCAGTAACACATGCATTAGCATGGTGTCACATGCTTGAAATCCCAACACAAAGAAGGTGGACACACAAGAAGATGGAAGTTCAAGCTCATCCCTCAACTTAGTGAGTTTGATGCCCACCTGAACTACTTGTGACTCTTTCTCAATAAAGAAGTGCGTAAGTAAATAAATAACTTTACATGATATTTCAGGAAAATATGTGGATGTTAAATATGTACACGAAAAGATATTAGGTGTCATTGAACATTAAAGAAATGAAGGCTAAAATCACAGTAATGTACCTTGGCACAGCTAATGGAAAGGGTTAAATTAAAAGACGGTCTCAGCTAGGGTTTCTATTGCTGTGAAAAGACACCATGACCACAGCAAGTCTTATAAAAGAAAACATTTAATTGGGTGACTTACAGTTTCAGAGGTTTAGTCCATTATCATCATGGCTGGACATGGGGCATGCAGGCAGACATGGTGCTGGAGAAGGAGCTGAGAGTTCTACATGTAGATCCACAGGCAACAGGAAATGAACTGTCTACCACACCTACTCCACACCTGCTCCAACAAAGCCACACCTCCTAATAGTACCACTCCCTTTGGGGACCATTTTCTTTCAAAACAAATACTGACTATAAGTATTTACAAGAACATGGAGGAACTGGAACGTTCATACAGCTAGTTGGACTGTACATGGTACAATCATTTTGGAAGTCAGTTGGATAGTTTGTTTTTTGTTTATTTAGTTTGTAACTTAGCATTTGCTTGTAACAGAATCCAGATAATCCACCTCTATATTGTTCTAAAAGACAGAAATGTTTTTAGGCATATAAAGACTCACTAATGGATATTTATAGTGGCTTTATTTGTAGAAATTAAATCAAGTCAAATGTTCACTAACACATGAAAAAATGAACCCATTGTGGTATGCCTACAGAATGGAATACTGCATAGCAATAAAGAATAATGAGCTCTAAATGTTTACAATATGATATGCACAGATATTGTGGTACTTTGAATGTAATTGGCCCACATAAGCTCATAGGGAGTGGCAATATTAGGTGTGGCTTTGTTAAAGTAGGTATGGCCTTGCTGAAGGAAGTGTGTCACTATGGGGACAGACTTTGAAGTCCCCTATGCTCAAGCTACATTCAGTGTAGACAGGGTTCACTTCCTGTTGCCTGTGGATCAAGATGTAGAACTCTCAATTCCTTCCCCAGCACCATGTCTGCCTGTATGCCACCATGTCCAGCTGTGATGATAGTGGACTAAATCTCTGAAACTGTGAACTACCCCAATTAAATGTTTTCCTTTATAAAAGTTGCCACGGTACTGGTGTCTCTTCACAGCAATACAAACCCCAACTAAGACAGATGTCAAGACTAATTCCTTTGAAGGAAAGAACACCCTCCCCCCAAAAAAGCACATAATATACTATTTCACTTATATAAATTCTACAAAATACGCAGGAGAGTAACAGCAAGCAAAACGGTGATTTCTGGGAGCAGGATCTTGGAAGAGAGGGGAGTAAACATATATGGCATACAGGCATATATGGGAGCTCTTCTGTGTAATGTATGTGCTCACTGTCTTAATTATGGTTATAATTCTGTAGTTGTACAAAGTTGTTCTCTTTAAATGCATGCATATTTATGATATGTCAATTATACTTCGATATATTTGCTAAAACAAAGCAAAACAAAAACAAGCAAAGATAATTGCAAATGGCTAGGAGGTGTGAAAGGAAACCACCACACTCCTAGGATATAAATAAGAAGCCAGGACAACACATGTTTAAGAGACAGCACAATATCATCCAGATAAATACTTCCTATTTGGAATGAATAGTTTCTGGGGATGATTTTAAAACTATTTCAAACACTGAAAAATAGCACCAAACAAGTTTGTGTCCCAGTGGTAATATTTACTAGCTGCCATTGGAGCACACCAGCATTTCAGTTTGCTACAAGAAAACCCCAGGAAACACACTGGAATGAATGAGATGTTTGGGATCAATAGGAAGAGCAGCCAGTTTTGGCTTCAGACACAGCTAGGTTCAGTTCTCATCCTATAGTCAGATGTCCGGCTTCTCTCACTCTTGGTCTGCTCCCTCTATTTTTTGCACTCCTATTCTTCTGGTCACCCAGTCATGACAAGATGGCTGCCACCATAGTAGCCTTCCTTCCCTAAGTTCAATAGGAAGATGGAGCCTGTTGTTCAGCTGATTCTAGGAAAGGCCTCATGTTCTCCAAATAGACTACCTTAGGTCACATGCTCCTCCATTAACCAATCCTTATGGGTCAAGAAATGTGATACTCTGAAGTTTAGTTAGACTATATTCCATGCATACTCTGTGCATGGAGTTGAAATGGAATTCCACCCAGTGTGCAGAAGGAACTGATCTACATTGGTGGTTGTCTCTAGACGTGTTGGATTGCAATTTCCTGAGGTAAAACTGTCCACCTTGGAAGGAGGCTCATTAAAACACAGGATATTTACAAGAAGGGGGGAAAAATATGCTGTTCTAAAAGGAAGTGGAACATTCCACCATGCAGAGAAGTTACTTAAGCCCAAGAAGTAAATAATTCAAAATAGTCACAAGAAGTCCTTGAAATCAACCAGATTCACTAGACCCCCACCTCCAAGCATATAGAAGAAAAGACTGCAGAGAGTCACTCTCAGATAAATCAAGCTACCCAGAACACTCTCAAACCAGTCAAGCTGCCTAGAAGAGCCTCAGACCATCAAAGCCCCTTGGAAGAAACAGAGGTCAGCCAAGCTGCCTAGAGGAAGAGATCAAGTGAACTTCCCAGAAGAGGTTCAGGCTAACTGAAATATCTGTAAAGGATACTCACCAACACTAAGAGTTGAACTGCCTGCAGTGAGCTCCAGGTTCCCAATTTCCATTAGTTGTCACCCATGCTGGGGTAGGCTTCAGTGATACAGCCATCGTTGAGTCATTTCTGCTCCTCTAAGTAGCCTCTCACCCAT